>JACDOX010000036.1:4247743-4362898 GCA_014549065.1 Cardinalis cardinalis
CCTGAGCAGCAGCAATGCTCCTTGGGCTGAGCAAACTCCTCTTCCTCCTCAGTCAGCTGCCCCCACCTGTGCTGCTGATCTCAGGCCACTGTGTAATCAGCCCTGGATAAATAATAATTGCTGTTACACGTCAAAAGGAACAGAACTGCTGACACATTTCATCCTGGGTAACACCATCCACAGTGGCTACTGCTGTCAAATACTTAGAACCTGTCCAGTGTGGGGGGAAAAAGCTGTTTAAAGGAAGATTAGTTTCTCTTAAGTTATTTTTTTTACTGGTGTATTTTATTTCAAGTTTACTTGAAAAGGGTGGTGAGGGTGAGGACAGTAACACCTTGCAAGGTACCTTTAACATCTTGAGTATCTCTAACTGACTGCTTGAGGGCTTTGCTATCTCCACAGCACAGCTTCTGTAGCACTTTCACGAGGTTAGACAGGACCTTGTGGTGATTTGGAGGGCTCTAGATGTGGTAGCAGATACAGACAAAAAAGTCAGATTTGAACTCTTTTCATGGATGCATAACTTGCCTTTACTCCTGTGAAGAAATTGCAATACAGTAAATAAGCAGCTCTTAAACTGCTTGGTGGGGCTTTTTTTCTGTGCAATTTTATGTTTTTTCTGAGTAGATCCCTGGATTTTTTCCTTTAGGAGGTTACTAGCATGCTCTGCATAGCAGGTGCCACTGTTTTATTACATTTACTTCTATAAATGCATTTCTTATTAATTTTAAGTTCAGAGATTGTAAATTTCAGCCAGTTAATAAATTAAAAATTTAACCTATTTCAAATTGAATGAAATTTACATTGCAAACTTAGTTTCTGTTACCCTCAGTCAATTTTAGAGAGGGTTGGTTGTAAAACAGAGATGATTCAGTTCATCATCCTTTATTTGTTTTATTCCTAATTGATATTTAAATGTGTGCAATATAAATGCCTTACTCTCCCAAGTTTTATTTAATAATTCATTTTACTTCTACCAGTATATTTCATAACCTGATTATTTTGGTTGTTGCTTATTACTAAAAGCTGAAATGTTTCAAGTATTGATTTTAATTTATAATAGACTCGAGTTTGAGCTTTTAACCCAGAAAATGAAAGATGCAAATTTGCATTCATTTGACARCACAATCTCCTAATTAGAGTTCTTTCCTCCTCAATAAATACAGTCAAAGGAGTGCAATTTCTGTAGGTTAACCCATTTTTGTCATTAATAAAAGTAGCTGTGTCAGTGAGCACGGCGCAGCAAGTTATCTCAAACTTTATTTAAAAGTCAAGCAGAGTGTTTTGAGATAAAGCTCAGGGTGGGAGTGGGTGACCCCCCCCTCTGGGGAGCCACGTGCCCCTGCAGAAGGCACTGATTTGGGAGCTTTGCTGTCAGGGCTGCTGCCTCAGGCTCTGGGCTGTGCAGCGTTCCACTGCCTGCAGTGCAGCCCCAGCCTGGGGCCAGCGACTCTCAGKGAATGTTTGCTGTGCTCAGGACAAAGACAAAGTCCTCATTCAACACTGAGATGCTGCCCCAGCAGCTCTGTGGCTCATTTCTGTGTTCAACTCCCTGTCCTGGAGGCAGCAGGGTGCCAAATGACAGCCCTGGGCTGCTCTTCCCATTCACCTTGCACAAAGCTCCTTATGCCTGTTCACCCCTAACTCCTCCTCAGCTTCTCCACATTCAGTGCTTCAGATGTCACTGGGCTCTCTCAGAACGTCATCTCAGCTCCTGGAGAAGCAGCTCAGGCTCGTTCCTAACCCAGAGCTCAAACAGTGGCTGTTCCTGTGGCAGCCTCTGATGTGAGCAGCTAAGGAAGCAGGTGTTAGTAACTTCTGTTTTGAATTAGATCATCAGGCATCTGATCTCRGCTGGTTGCTGTATCAGGTAGACATCTGCTCCCTTGGACACCTTAAAATTGAGCAGCAAAYAGCAAAATATTTTTCTCTCTCAAGGCTGAACTGTATTTTAAAATGTTGCCAGAAAAAGTTTAATGATTGTTAGAATTCTGTTCCAGTGGGAGATACAGGACAAGACAGTATTTTCCCTGTGATAAAGAATCTTACTAATTAACTTGTTAATTAAATCTCAAAAATAGGCCTTTTAGAGGGAGGAGTGATGAGAATGGAAAGTGGCACTCAATACTGTACCACAAATTTTATCATCCCACAGAAATTAATGTAAAGGATAAGTTTCTAGGGCATTCTTCTACAGGATAAGCAGGTGTTTGAAAACTGTGTAAATTGAATGTTTGACTAAGGTTCAAAGTTCTTACCATTATTCTACTTGCAGATACCTTGTGGAAATACCTTGGTGGGTTCCCTGCTCCCACTTGCCTCTCTCTTTCCAGTCTATGGACTTTTAAATTAGACATGTCAGTGCTCCTTCATTTTTAGAATATATGTAGCAGCAAAGAAATCCCACAGTATATTGGGATCAAGTGAAACATCTTGGTGACACATAGATGAGTATATAATGTGTATATGCTTTTATATATATTATATATCACAGAAAACATACTGGTAATGATAGTCTTGCCTTTTACTGAGGGGAAGAGCTATCTGAGCATAAAGGCTGATCTAAAACCTACTTAAGGAAAAATGAAACTTGCCATGGGAATCCRTCAGCGAGGGATAAAGCAGGAGGATGAGACAGCCAGCCCAGAGAGGTAGCCAGTCTCAATTTCTTGGAGCTCTCTGCAAGTAAACCTGCCCACGTGCATGTTTTGAACAATACACCTTCTGTTCTAATCTAGTTGTGAACATTTACCAACTTTAGCAAAGAAAAAAAAAATTATTCACTGTAGCAATGCCAATACTTGAAAATATCAAGGATTTTTCCTTTTGCAAGCAAATTGGGAAGCAATCAGATTAYTGTATTAATCTGCAATAAGAAATTTTGCTTATTTTTTTGGTTTACTATGGTCCTTTTAATGTATTTAATTTGTATATAAATCTGCAGTGTAGTTAAAGAAATTGCTGTGATTGTGTACTTAAAAGCAGTGCATGGAAACACCATGAGCAAGATCAGCATCTCAGTGTTGAATTAGAATTTATCTATTCCTTTGAACTCTTTCCAGTGCTGCTTTTCCCATMATTTGTTTTATCAGTGGCTGTGCAGTATGATGAGTTGGGCTGTGGTGAATTCTTGACCTGTGATTATTACTTGGTTTTGCCATGATTGAGTTGTTCATGTGTGCAAGGATTAGAGAACCACATACTTTTTTCTGTGTTCATGTATAGAATACATTAGTACTAATATTAATTGTATATCAAGGAGAAATTATCAAGGATTTATATCAAGGGGAAATTATGCTCTGGTGTACTTTTATTGACAAAGTGATTAAAACAGCAAACAAAGTTTAATGTTGCCAGAATTACTGTAGGCATTAAAACTTTATAGGAAGTTGTTGCATCCCCAGTATCCATTTAGAAACAGTAAGAAACATCCACTAAATTGATGGTGGATTTTTATTTATTTTTTGATTTTCCTCTACACATTTTTGGTCAAAGGATATCAATATAACTCAAGAGAATTTGTTGGTGTTTGGTGGGGGGCTTTTTTGTTTTTTAATCAAAGYAAAGAACAATATAATAAATCTTCATTGGCAATTTTAAAAGAGAAATAAAAATTTTGCATGGGACAGTTGGTACCTGTAACATCACATATTGTGCTACCAGGTGCCAGCGAAATGAAGACATAATGTTGATATTGGAAACACAGTTCACCTTTGATATTGAATAAAAGACTTGCAATGGACATTGTTAATTTGCACTGTATGCTGAACACTTGGATCTATGGATACGTTTCCRTTCAGAAACACTTTTTCTCAAATGTCAAAGTAATTTCCTCACTTGTAAATTTTTTYCAATCTTTGGGTTTCTCAGAAAACTTCCAGCCACTTATGGAATGCACTGACTTGAGTGTGTCAGCTAAGGAGAAATTATGAGAGTGTTCAGCAGCTGCTGTTCTGACTGCCTTTCAATAAAGAAAAGCAGCAGTGGAGTTAACAGTTCAAGCAGTTTATGACTTGAAAGTCATGACAAAGATCCAAGTGCAGAGTGATGAAGGCTGCATTATTTTAAGGAAGATGGGGTATCTGGTCCAGCGAGTTCCATCTTTCACAGGATGTGGACAATAGCTTTTTATGTTATTTTATTTCCCAGGCTTGTATGAAAGATATACAAATGAATTTTGTGATGATACAGTGCCCACAGCCTGGTGTCTCTTAAACCTCCCCTGAGAGTTTCCTATTGCATTTCACACACAAATGAGTTTGTGTTTCCAAACCTTTTTGAAGCTTGACCCTGTCTCTCCTCTTAGCTCCCAGTGACCTTATCAAATCATTGGCAAGAAGCTTTAATTAATCCAAACAGTTTTCATTTCCATTCTTCCTTTGTAGTCTGAATGGTTTTTTGGGAAACTTGACAAACCTGGATTTTGCCAACTTACCAGTAAGTCTTTGAAACTGGAAAAAGCCACATAAAACCCAGGAAAATCCTACTGTTAAGTTTAACAGGCTGTAAAGCCSTGACTGTGAAAATAGCTAAAGATTTAAGAGCAGAATGAATTTCCAAAGTTCTGGCATGCAAGTGCCAACATCTGAGCCATGCCACTGAAATTGGTAAGGACATTAATTAGGGATGCAGCAAGACTATTCATGTGTAAAATTATTTCTGTGACTTTTTGCAAGGATGTAGCATTTTAACATTTGTAAATGCAAAAGGGCTGTGGGTTCCCTTCAGCTCAGAGTGTAAGGGTTGTCAAGAAAAATCCTCATACAGAATTCTGAAAACTGAGTCCAAGTTCACCTCTGTCTCTACGAGATGAAGTATATTTAGGTCTTGATGKCAAAGGACATTCAGATCTCGATTCCTCTGTATCAGGTAGGAGGAGAGGATGGAAGGCTGTGAGCAGCTTTGTTGGGCAGATTGTGTGTTGTAGTGCCTGACTGTTCATCCACACTGGCGAGCAGGGAAATGAAGCAGAACAGTAGGAAACCAAAGAATTATTAGACATGCAGGTGAAAGCTGAGCTTTGATCTCTCATTTGTAGCCTCCTGTGGCTTCAAAAAATATTTGATAACACCACCATTAGCAGTTGTACTTCACTTTCCCAGCCTATGCATTTTTAAGCATTTTAATGCCATGCTTCAGCTTCRCGAGCAGTGGCAAAGACTTTTTTGTGATGTTTTTTTGTTGTTAACAACATCATTTTGGGCCACATTTCAAGCACCAGAATCAGAAGGCACAGCTTACAAAAAGGTATCAGGGTAATCTAAACCCTTGTCCTCTRTCAGTCGACAATTGTCCAGTTTTCTCCTGAGCTGACTTAATTTCTGCAAGGTGTCATGTCAGGGTCAGAAGGAGAGTGATGAGGCCAGACTTTCATTGTCAAAAGCTTCCTKTTAGTTTCTGAAAAAATGTGCAACTTTTTAAAAGTGCCAAATGWATGGAGGATTTGTGATGATATTAGGTTTTCATACAAAATCATGGTAACAATATGCTGAGTGAACCAGGTGATTTATTTTCATTCTGCGGGGGGGGAAGAGTGGGCTGGSTTTGTTTTATTTTTAACAGAATTGTATACTCCCTAAGAACCTAAAGGCATGAATRTGCTTCTATCTTGTCTGTAGAATGCATCAAAGGGAGGACCAGGATGAAATAGCCGCAGTCCTAAAACACAAGATTAAAAATCAGGAAGTGTGTGCATAGCTTTGCAATAGATTTCAAGTCACATACTTTTAGTGCCTTGGGGGTTTTTCTGGTCTGGAAAACATCGACCATGGTATTTCACAGTATTTAAGTAGCTGTTTACAAGGTAATTAGAAAATCTTGTGATACAATTCTAGCAAGGTGCAAGTTATTTAAACCACTTGCCTCGTCAACTTTCTCTCTGGAGTTCACAAGGATAAGAAGAATTATTGTGAAGTAAAACTTAGAGGAGTTGGATATTATCATATTTTACACTTGCTCAAATTGTTTAGGGTTTGGGGTTTTTGGGAGGGTTTCTTGTAACAATGAATTTAGAGCCATAGCTGAAAGGCTGTGTGTTCAGGAAGCTTAATTCACACTTTAAACCAATAAAAATATGATCTGAGTAAAACCAATAGTTTGGCGAAACACAACATCAAAAGAATGATTGATTGCTCTTCAAATATTCAGTCACCTYCTATGATATTTAGGACCTTATTAGATAGAATATTTATAATCACTTTCTCTAGAAAACAGCAAATCRCAATAGGACCTCTGTCACTGATGTATTTGAACAGATACTAGCTGAGGAACTGATAATTATCATAGCAAAACCACTGAAGCCATAAAGAGATGGGCATAAAACCTAATATAGAACTTAAAAAACATAATTTGCAAACCTATTTGTGTATAGTCTGAAWCCATTTTTTGTAGCATTACTGATACAGGAAAATGCAGAAGTAATCACATTTATATTTTATGTTCCATAGAAGGTGATGTTCACCTGTTTACATGTTATTCTTGCACTAGTATAAATTCTCATTTTATTTCCTGGCAGACATCAGGAAAGAGCTTTTGTAAGTCCTACTGGGTGCTGAATTYTTCTTGAATGCAGGGTAAGCTAGTGAAAGTTTAGGGGAAAAAATACGGAATGAGATATATGAATGAAATCACAAAGCAAGCGTGGCTCGGCAGAGCACACATCAAGTCTATGCACAATGAGAGGGAAAACTTGCAGATTCTCCAAGAGCAGAAAACTGAAAGTTTTGGTGAAGTACRATAGTTGGAACTATGCAGGATATTCAAAGAAAGGAGTATTGGTACATAAGCACAGTCATCAGCTTTTCTCTATGAGCAACAACACTGAGAGAACATCCAAACAGATCCTGTGCAATTCATGCTAATGCAAGAGCTAGGACAAGGCTGGGGGGGCTCCTCCTGAGATCTGTGTGCCACACTGTGAATTATCCACTGCTGGCCAATTTCCCAGCTTTTGCTTAGAAAAGATGGGCAAGATTTAAACACCCCATCTAAAAGAGTTGAGTGGAGGTTCTGTCAAAACTGTGAGTGTACGCCTCAACCTTGCCTTGATCACCTGCTGGCTTTCTCAGCTACTTTAAGATACAAAACTTTTCTACTGCTCTTTTTTTTCCTTCCAGCACCTGGCGCAGCCTTGAGAAAGCTCAAGGATGCCTCAGTGCTGGGCCCCAGTTGGACACAGACTTCTTTCTAAGCTCCAGAAGATTTATGAGGCAGCTTTGCTCAGAGCACGTGCAGGGGATTTTGCTGAAGCACTGTTTGTGGAGTGAGCTGCACAAGACTGACTTTCACACCTGAGCCTGTGAAATTGGTTATATGCATATAAAATAGAAAATCTATAACATAAAATAAAAAAATATACATATAAAATGGTGTAGAAAAAGCATTCTTTAAAAAAGTGAAGTGTCAGTGACAGCCCACAAAATCAGAGACCATCTGGTTTGGAAAGCTCAGTGTTGGGCAAAGTGACACTGTCCACTTGACTGAGGCAAGCTTAGAGAGCAGGGGCTTGTGGCCATCAGGTCCTGGGGTGAAGGACAGGGCTGTGATTYCCTGCTGAGCTGTGCCTTTGCAGAAAGCAGTTTCAGAGTAGCTGGGTCATCATAGGAGTGGGAAGGTGACTTTTCTTGGAAATTAGCTCACTGATCTCAGAGGTGATACCCTGGTTGCCTGTTTTGGCTYTGTGCATTTTGCTGAAGGACACTCCTGAGAGTACAGGTGCAAACTGGAGTTGCACACTGCTTGGATTGTGCTTGGCTCTTAAAAGTTGGAGAGTCATGCTGACACAGCATCTTTTTTGTCTGCACCTCCTAGAACAGACGACTCAGAGGTGTCTAATAAGGTTCTTTTCAATCAGCAAGAGRAAAACCTTGGATCTTCTGGTGTCTGCTGCAAAAGCACAGTGGAAGAAGTAGGTGTGATGTCACCTTTTTTGGTTGTCCTGGTAACAAGTTAAGCTGTTATTGAGGAGAAATGCACTGGGCTGTGCAGACAGGGTAGAGGAAAGACCACACACTTTTGGATCTGAATAAATTATTGCTCGAATTGTTTGTTACAATCAGGACAGAATGCACTTGTGTGTGGACAAAACAGTGCCAGGGTGCAGATGCACAGGACTGGACTGGATCCAGCTGAGAAAATAAATATTGCAAACAAGAACTATAGAAAAGCCTAAAGATTTACACCCATCCCTTCATTGCAAGGAATAAGGCAGAAATAATAGTTTGTGCCTTGACACTGTCTAAATATGTGATGATTGGTGGGGCAGAGAGAGGTGTAACCATGGGCAAGTTACTTAGTCTAGAAATAAATTTTCAATGCCAAATTTAAGCCCAAATCTGCTTAAAAAAAAAAAAAAACCTACCCTGAAAACAAACATGGCTGTTGTAGGTGTATGTGACAGGAGAGGGTGTGGGAYATAAGCACATTATCACACAGCTATTCTAACTCTGTGCACTCCCCTCTTTTCTTGAAGTTTCTTGATCTGCATCCCACAAGCTTGAAGCCAAAATAATGGAAAATCTGTTGGTCAGTAGTAGCTCTTTCACAGTAAAACATCCTTATAGTACCTAAATTGTTGTTGGGGGTCTGCTGAATCCCTGAAAAAACACAAATTACATCCATCAAGTAATTGGGCAATAAATACACTAATTGAGTAGTCCTAAATATGCTAATTGATCACTGGTGTCAATTGTTGAGGGTGGGCAGCTGGGAATGACCCCATCTCAGTAAAAGCAGAGTGTAAAAAGTGAATCTCCTTGCTTAGCCAGTGACTCAGAACAATCTGAGGTAGAAGAAAAGCTTCCAGAAAGGTTTGCAATTATTTTTCTGGGTGATATGTTAATGAATGCATCGGGCTGATTGCTCAGGCAAGAATACCCAGTAATTAGCAGTTATGTCTGTGCTATGAGTCTTGTGAGGCAGATAACCACTTTGAAGATCTGTCTGCAGCTCAGCCTGCTGGTGGCAAATGATTCAGGGAGATCTTGGGGATGGTTTGGAACTGGCTCAGTGATGCTGCGAGGGAGGAGTTTGAGGGCAGATCTCAGGATGTAACTCAGAGAGGAGGCTGCTGTCCTGGCTGAGCTCAGGGGGTGAGCTGAAGTTACTGGGGCCCATTAACCTGTTTGCTGGAGTGAGGAGATGGTGTCCCTGCTATCAGATCATGCAAGTTGTACTCATGTGTTTCCTACCAGAATTATAACAAGAAGAAGGTTTAGGAGTAAGTGAAGTCACAGCACAAGTGTTTTAACATGTCACACCTGCAGTGCTMACATTCCCTCTTTTCCCACCGACTCCTGTGCCCGTTTGCACTGTGTCTTCCTGTCAAGATACTGCAGAACCAGAGACAGAGAGCACAGCCTTTCCATGCTGAGCATGCTTGCTTCATACCTGATGCTTTGTAAAAAGCACTTAGTGTGATAGCAGCTGGTTTSTGAGATCAAGAGACTCTGTCAGTACTCAAAGGAAAAGATCTTGGATGTGAAGGGCATGTTAGCAAAGGAGCTGTTAAAAACCTGATGGAGGTGCTGAGTTTTTTAAGTAAAAAAATCTTTCTAAAATTTAGATTACTAGAACAGGGAATGGGAATAAACAATCATTTGGGTGTGAAATTTCCTATTGTAAGGCATTTACTGAAAAGCCGCTGGAGAAGTGTTACAAGGGGATTGTTGCTGCTAGTCAGATTATTCTCCCTATTTAGGTGTGAACATGGTCCATCTGTTCATGAGACTTTGAGTAGTAAAATTCAGTCTGTGCAGGAATATTGTGTTTTGACTTTAAAAGGAGCTCAGGATTGTTCTGTGGGATTKGTCCTGGAGAACAGATCTGTTGTAAACACGTGGAGTTAAGCTGYAGGACTTTGATTTTTTTGCAGGAGAGGTTTCCTAGAGTTGTCTGGTGAAAACCATGCCTTAGAGGGCATCACCTAATTGTTCACAGCARTCAACAATTCCAGTCTCCTAATCTACGGGAGAAGGGCAAAGTGTGATATTTCCACACTATAAATTATCCAAACTAATAAATCAACAATAGTTCAAGTTGTGAACAGAGCATTGCAGGAAACCTGTGAAAAGGAAACAGCAGGAAGAGAGTGATCTATAAAATGATGGGAATAGGAAATCTGCCAGGGTCAAAAGCTTTTTAGAGGCTTGGTCTTTGAGAGGAAAGTCAAATTCACTGCTGTTCATATGGGAGACTGAGGAATGGCTGGGTTTGGTGGGTGTTTGTTGCTCAGGGAAATAATCTGTRATGGGGAGATGCGAGATCAGGTCACTGTGCCTGGTTTAATTGAATACAGGAGTCCTTTCTCAAGAGGGAAGGGGAAGGAAAAACACTGATTGTAGCCATGGGAAGAGTCATATCTGCCTCTGCTCTGGGAAGACTGCAGGAGGAATATGGACAAAGCACTAGGTCTTTTTTGGGGAACATCAACTGAGATTTTGGTACTGTAAAGCTGATCAGTGGCAGCACCAGTGAGGCTCCTGGACAGCAGTGGTTTGTCAGCAGAGACAGAGCTCCCTTCTTTTTGCAAACTGTAGTAATAAAGATTGCATTGCCTGATCTGTGTGCCTTTGCTGTTACAGGGAGAACAGCCCACAGCTCCTCTTCCTTCTTCAGAAAAGGCTCTACCTGCTGTGTTGATTGATTGAAGCTCACTGGAGACAGAGGAAGATTTAACACTCACTTGAGGGCTTCTCTTCATAAGTTCAATGAGATAGATAGCCTAAAAACGCATTTCAGAGTTGAGATTTGCAGAGGGAGAGCACAAAACAAGGAAACCCCAGCATTGTTGGGATGGCAGCAGTGTTGTGACAGTATAAAAGAATTGCTTTAATTAAAAGTCTCTGAAGACAGGAAATCCTTCTTTCTGAGCAGAGCCCAAAGAAAGGGTGTTCTGCTGCTGCTCTCAGCACTCAGAGGTGCAGTGGCTGATGCCAAATTTCAGAGGTTTCTCCTGGACCATGGAGGTGCTGTAGYGGTTATTAAGTCTCTGGGGATTGAACAAATATCTGCAGGCACTGTACATCCAGCACCAGGGTTATATTCCCTCCTCACTCCCTCCAAAAAAAGTCATCACTGTGCATTTAAAGACATTTTGGGGCCATGCCACAAGATGCAAATGCACCATTCTCCAAGGGAATCATGTTCCCTTGCTTTTCAGGAGGAAAAACCAAAAACTTTTTGAAAATCCCATATTCAAAAAGAATAGTGATTTTTATCATCCTTAGGAATATCCCTACTACTTTTTGTAACTACCAGCAGGCAGGCATCCATTATCTATTTCTATTGTGTCTATGTTTTTCTAAGACAAAATTTCTACTGTAACACTTGCAGGAAATTTTTGGAGTAATGAGGTRGGGAACTGCCATAACCATTTTCCACTGTGACAGAAGAAAATACAACTGTGTATTTTACAGCCTTTTTAAACCATGTTAAAATAGCAGCTAAACTATATGCATCAGAATGTATTTTTTCAGTTAAAAACAATCTGAGAAATTATAAATTAGCTTATTAATTAAAWTTACCTTAAATTACATTCAAAAAGGGAAGACTTTCAACTCAAAAAAGATGCTTCTATAGAAATGGAAATTTTTGTTATTGAGGGTATTAAACTTCAAAGAAAAGCAAGAACTGAGATTACTTGGGAAAGTACTTCTAATTCTTCTTAAAAAAAATTAAAAGGGGAGGGAGGAGGATGAAAGTTTTACTCCTAGTTACCTGTCTCTGTGTGGCAAAGGAACAAGAAAAGGAAAAGAAAAAATTCTCAAAAGACAAATGAAGAGCATAGAAAGCTGTAATTACTTAGACACCTTAACTCAGACATGTTCAGCAATAGAAACAAAACTAATTTTCTCACTAATTGCATTTCAGTTATAGCTATTCAAACAGTTTATTCTGAAAGATGAAGAATTCCAGCTATAAAATGCACCATTTGATATACATTATGCAAATTAAGTCTGTCATATTTTTGCTTCCAACCAGGATCGCAGTGCAGAGAAATCCCGGGCGGAGCGACCGCGGTGCTCCGGCAGCGCAGGGCTGTTTGTCCTGTCGCTGCTGGGGTGTCTGTCCTGAGCACCAGCAGTGCTTTGGGGCACTGAGAGCTGGCTTTGCAGCTGCTTTTGAGCAGGAATCCTGCTGTGAGGTGTTCCCCTCAAACGGAGTAACCCTTGTTGTGTGTCGCAGGGATCATGTACCGCAAGTCCTGCGCCTCCTCGGCCGCGTGCCTGATCGCCTCCGCCGGCTACCAGTCCTTCTGCTCCCCTGGCAAGGTCAACTCCGTCTGCATCAGCTGCTGCAACACTCCCCTCTGCAATGGACCCCGCCCCAAGAAGAGGGGCAATTCTGCTGCGGTGCCCAGGGCACACATCATGACCACTCTTCTGCTCCTTAAATTGGCTCTGTTGTTTTTGTACTGCTAAACTTCAAGCAAGTTGGTTTGTTTGGTTTGGTTTTTTTTCCTGACACAATTTGTTCTGCATCCTTCTTTCTTCAAAGACACTGCAATTATTTTCTGTTTGTTTCCAAATCCCTGTCAAGAGCAAGGGAAGTTCAGTGGTTGTGTGGAGAAGAGGGGCTGATATTTTTGTCAGCTAATGAGTTCATTTAGCAGATTGAATTTCCAGTGTGCACTTAAAAATCCCAGCAGGACACAGAACTCCTGTTCCTTTTGCATAACTGGAAACAAATCCATCCGTGTTACTCCTTTTGCCATGTTGTCGCTTTCCTGGGTCATTTCAATTTCCATCTTTTTAAGCCCATTGCTAAGCAGTAATTTTGCCTTATGAGGTCACACTTGATGTTCACAAAGGCCGTTCTGTGCGCCCTGGCCGGGCTCTGAGCCGCTCGCGAGGGGCGCCGCTTCCAGGCTGGGATCTGAGGGCGCAGAACCCATCTCCTGTGGGCTGCAGCTGGGCGTGGGCTCCTTCTGGAAGGTGCTCAGGAAAACTTTGGCGTTGCCCTTGGTGGAAGAGCCGCGCCTGGAGGACATGAAGAGCAGCGGGCGCAGGGAGCGGCTGCTCCGCGCCCCGGAGCTCTGGTTGGCCCTGAGGAACCGCTCCCTGTTGGCRTGCTGCAGCGTGAGGCGGCAGCAGAGCACCTGCAGGAACACGCTGCGGAACTGCTGCGAGGAGATGTTGTACAGCAGCGGGTTCACCACSGAGCTGAGGTAGAAGAAGATGTCGGCGATGGGAAGGAGGGTGATGTAGGCTTTGAAGTAGGGGTAGGTCCAGTCCTGCTTGGGTTTGGCGGCTGCCATGATCCTCCTGACCTGGTTTGGCATCCAGCAAACCGCCAGAGTGGCGATGATCAGTCCTGCGGGCACAGAGAGCGACAAAGAGGTCGGCATATGTGGGGGAAGACACATGAAATACCATCAGTTCTGCACTTACTTGTTAGGAAATGGTACCAATTTTTCAGTGTTTTGCTTGACAGCTTTTTCTGCCAGTAGCATTTTTTGTTTGTTGTTTTTAGTAACTGTTACAAGGTCATTGCRGCACATGCTCAGACAAAACACTGCAGTGCGTGGATGGTGTTTCTTTGTACCTGTTGTCATTTATTGGTTTTCAGAGTGTTCTTTCTCTGATCATCTGTGTCTTTGGAAAGAATATGGTTTTAGTTTGGTTTCTGCTCTTACATTTCTTCTGTCTTTCCCTTTACTTTGAAAAACAAACACAATAAATAGAACCTAGAGCCATATTAGATCAGGCAATACCCAGAAGAGATCAGATTCTTGTTTGTACTTTACAAAAAAGAAAATGTATGCATAATAATATATTTCGTGTTATTTTTGGTAGATTTCCTCTTACAGAAGCTATTTTTAAGTAAAATGTGTATGGATCTTTTTATGGTAATTAAGATATGTTGGGCTTTCTTAAAAATCAAATTCCAGTGGAATTAAATGATGAATGTAAATGAGAAAAAACCAAGCCTAGTCATGAAAGTGTAAGCAGTTTCAGATTGTAAATTACGCTTTAAAATGTGGTATCTGACCATTTTGTATTTATATGTAAATATAAATACATGTTGCTGCATCACTAATGGCATTAAAAAGGGGTGGCTGAAGTGTTGGATGTCTGAAAATCCTGCCTGCGTGGAGCGAGTTCTGCAGGGTGCAGCRGCCTTGCAGGAATGTGTCAGTGGCTGGAGCTGGCTGTGCCCAGGCAGGACATGGAGCAGAGGCAAAGCACCTGGCACCTCTTGGCATCCTCTGTTTCTCCTGTGTGCCAGCGCTGGAAATCCTGCCACCCTGCGTGACATCCCAGGTACACAAAGCCACTCCTCCTGCTGCTGCTCCCCCAGCAGTGCTGGCTCACAGGGCAGCCTCCAGTCTGATGACCCCTCTTTGCCTCTCTCTGTGCAGGAGCTGTGCCTTACACCAGCTTTGGAGGGAGCAGAAGCTGCAGCCTGGCTGCTTCCCTGGGCAGGGAATGTCYTGGTGGGGCAGTTCTCACCCTGTGTCACCTTGTTCACCTCATCCAGTGCCTGRCCCCTGCTCCCAACAGCAGCACAGAAGCTGTTTAATTCTTGCTTCTCTAGGCTGAGTCAGATTTCCCCCACTGGACAGGTCACTGTAGCAGTGCCATTCGGAAATAGCAGGGGTTTGAAGCCARGAAAAGGATACTTCACTAGCAGGAAGATGTGAATGTAGCAGGGAATAGAAGAAAGATTTTTCATAACTTTGAAACTGCCAGAGCTTCATCAGGCTCTGTCCAAGTTCTCGCCCCTAGTACCCCTAAGCAAAGAAAAGGTATGAAATGCCTTTWAAAAAAAAGAAATTTAACTTTTTTCATAAAAGGGATAATTAACGAATTTATTATCTCCCTGAATAAGCTAAGAAAAGCTGTCCTTTGGATCCCTTCTTCTGTAATCACTTACTGTCACAATAACTTTGTTGGGACGGCGAAGCAGCAGATCTTAAACCTACAGCACTGGCTTAAGAGCCCTGGAGGGCTGTTGGCAGGCCAGCAATAAATCCACTACCAAAACCTTTGCCATTTTCAGTTCTTTACCTACCAGAAGTCTCCTCAGCCACTGCTTCTTTGATCTCAGTCCCACAGTCCCTCCCTGCCCCTGATTTTCCCCTGCCACCTTGCCTCACTGTTCAGTACCTGCTGTGCCTCTGTGATCTGAATTTTGTATTCATCCTGCAAATGTTTGAGGTCCTCAGTGCTCTTTTCCTGCTGTCAGCTTAACAACTATAGGGTGTCAGTCCTGGCATGGGCCAAAAGAAAATAAGGCCCCTTAAGCAGTGACTTGTGATGAATCTTATCAAAAGGCAGTGGAAGGATTCTGTTGCTTCACCGGGGCTTTTTCTCTGGTGCAACKTAAACACAAAAGTTCACAAGCCCAAATCTGTGGAATTCTCATCAAATTTTACCAGAAGATCTCTTTCAAGTGAGAAGAAAATAAGCTGTATTGTACAATTTTATTTTCTTTTTTTGTTCTTGGTTAGAAACAGGGTACTTCATCATGCTGATTAATAGTTTCCTAAATTATGAGTGCTGCTGTGAAAAACTGAGCAAACAATGCATGCATTCATTTTTAAAGCCCAACTACATTGCTCTGTCTGATTTTATTTTTTTTGCTTCTATCTGAATTCCTTGGCGTTGACCTTTCTTTTTAATTCAAACTGCCAAGTGCTTAAGATACCTCCTTATATTCTTCAGTCCCTTTTGTTCTGGAGCAGCGAGTATCTGGTAGTGTGTACAGCCAGTGAAAAATGAGCTGCTTGTGCCCTTGTGCAGCACAGGCAGGTTTGTCTCTCRGGGGGCAGGAGGGGACGGCTGCAAAGCTGTTGTTTCCCAGGGATGACTAATTGTTCATTTTCACACCCTGAGAAGATGCCTGTTGACTCAAGGAGATGCACCATGCAAATAAACATGCTGACAGACTCACAATATTTTTTCCAGCTTTCACACTTGGCATGGCAGTGTGGAGTGAAGGGAAGCCCAGCAGAAGAGCTYCTCAGGAAGCCTCTGAGCTCAGCTCTGCTTCCGTCAGGCTCAGCCTGGACTTGGGCTCAGGAGTTTGTGTTGTGCTGCTGGGCCAGAGGTGCTTAAACACTGATGAACCTTTCCTGTGAGCTTGCTGCCTGATGGGAATAATTCTCCACATTTCAGCTCATGTTCAACTATGCCTTCCACTCCTTCTTATT
This sequence comes from Cardinalis cardinalis, assembly GCA_014549065.1. Taxonomy (NCBI): domain Eukaryota; kingdom Metazoa; phylum Chordata; class Aves; order Passeriformes; family Cardinalidae; genus Cardinalis; species Cardinalis cardinalis. The sequence goes on from JACDOX010000036.1 coordinate 4,263,897, forward strand.
AAAGGGAGAAAGATCAGTGGCTCAGCTTTTTCCATCCCATTTTCCTGACCACTGCATGGAAGTGGCACAGAGCAGAGCTTTATCTTCCATGGAATAACAATGTTTATAAACAAAGTAATGCTGTGGTTTTGCAACTTCCATCACTGATGCTTGAAATTTCCAACTCACATTTGAATTATTCCAGTTCAGTCACCAGAAGGGCATTACAAAAATGCCAGCAGAAGCCAGGAGCCCTTGTGTTACCTTCTGTAAATAAGAACATCTCAACCTTTAAATAAGAGCAGGAGCTTAGAATTCATTTAACATTGATTTAGATATTTCAAGGTAACAAACAAAACAAAATAAAAGACATGAAAAGGTCCTTGACTAAAACTATGTTATAAAGTTAAACCATAAACAAGCCAGAAAACAGTTTACCCCAAAATAGGAATTACCACATCCTACTACTGTTTGAAAAGAATCCAGCCCAAGCCTCTTTACAAACAAAGCATACAAATTTAACAACACTTTAAATTTGGGAATCATTATTCTAACTTCCCAAAAGTCAATCTCACAGTATTAATTCTTAATATGTGACAAAGGATCATTTATGTAGTAAAATAAACCTAGCATTTTAAGTGCCAGTAGTATAAATATTCATTGCTGGCAGAGAATAGGAGTTTGGCAGTCATCTATCCCTTAGCAATACTTTTTTATTACTCAGAAAATTCCTCTGGGCCATAGGGGACTGAATTAAATTCATTATGAACTTTATTGGGAAGGATTTTAAATATGTGCAGATGTCTGGTAGAGAGGGCTTCCTTCTCCACACTTCCCCTTGTTCTTCTGTTGAATAGAATTTTGTCTTTTTTTTTTTCTATACCTAAGCACTTAAATCTGTCTCCTTTTTAAACCCAGCGCTTTGCCTCTATCCCAGCTGCTGCCAGCCATCCCAAAAAGCCTGAAATTGTCAACGAGATCATAATTGCCACCAGACAGTGCCAAGAACAGGTTTCCTTTGGCTGCCCCAGCCCCTTAGCTGAGGCTGTTGGTGAGCTCAGGTACAGAGTCCTCTGCCCTGACCATCCAGGTGGRTCAAGGTCTGCCAGGCTCTGCTGCTGCCCTGTCCCAGCCTGCCCAAAGCACAGCCAGACCTCAAACTTTGCCTCTCTGGGATCTGATTAATGACACAAAGGCAAGCTCCCAGCATCTGCTTGTAAACTGACATTTAAATGGCAATTGCCAGTGGAATATAAGCATATGGTTACTGAGCTGTGAGTCAAGTGCAGGCAGGAATGCAACTGGTTCACAGGAAGAGCTTTTTTTAGTGCTGGTTTTACTTTTGTGTACTTGGCCTGTCTGTACTCAAAGGCACAACATGACACTAACGCTTAGTCACAAAGTCTTCAAACAGTGCATCAGAAGTGCCAAGAAGTCCCAACAGAGGAAGAAAGACCACCTTTAATTATTAAGTTTACCATCATAAAGCAATGCTAATTACAAGGAAAGCACTTGGTCCCTACTGGATTCTGCTWCAGGCTTTGAAAACATGTGCAGAGATGCCTTCCCACTAATCAGGGTCTCAATGGTCTCAGTGTCAGCCACTAATAACTCAGGARAAGGGAGAAAAAGCAAAGACAGAARTACTAATTAAGAATGCTACTTTCAGGAGGTGGAGTTTTGGCTTGTATTTGTGTTATATTTATTATTTTAACCATGAGAAAAATCTTGCTTTTTGTTAGAAATGAAGACATAAGGCACTAGTTTATTGTCTTTCTAGCCTCCAAGAGGAGTCAAGGCATGAAATGCAGCCTTCAGTCACTGAGATGACCTTCCCAACTGCAGATCCATGCAGCGCTGCCTTCCAGCCCCTGCAGCTGCTCCGTGCCTCTGCTGCTGCAGCTCCCTGCTTGGCAGGAGGCAGCTGCCATATGCTTCTTGTCTCCTGACAATTGCCATTGGAATGTCAGCTTACAAACAGCTGTTACTGTCATTGCTGCGAGTTTGSCTTGTGAGTGCAGCCAGGACAGCAGGCAGAGCGATGCCTGAATGGAGCTGCCCCTGGGCACTGCAGGCTGCTCTGCCTCGGCTGGGAAACTGAGGCAGGCTGGAGCACCTCAAGCAGGGCACTGTTTTCCACGCTCTCCAGTCTCAAGGATCTCCTGTTGGTTCTTCCTTGGACAGGGAAGAGTTTGGAGCAGTTTCTCTGCTCCTCAAGCAGCTGGGTAGAATCTSAGACCCAAGCCTGCAGCTTTTAACAGCTCCTGGTGTCAGCCCCTGTCCAAAAGTGACTGGACCCCCTCTCTCTCTCTGACCAACAGCAATGAGCTGTTGATGAGCAGAAGGGTGTGCAGGAGGGTGGGAAACAGGAACACACCTTCCACTTCTGCTCCCAGCCCCATCACTGCCTCCCCCATCGTCTCCCTTGGGTGTAAGGGCAGAAAGTTTAAAAGCAAGATGCACAGAGGAACTGCAGYGTCTCTTCAAGGCTTCTGGGGAAAMTGCAGCGTTTATGCCAGAGCTGGTATCTCCACATAAAAGGGTCTGTATATCACAAATCATGTGCTGGAAGGCCTTTGTATACCCTAAATTAGTCTTGTGATACTCAGTGCTGTCAGGCTTGCATCCTTCTTGCACAGCCTGTCATCAGCATCTCTAGGACCTCTGTCTTGCTCTCCAAGATCCAGAATAAGGGAAAAAAGGCAACAGGACAGATCTGAGGGATAATCCCCCAGACACAGAGAAGTGGCCACACTCCTCTTGCCCACACACAACTGCAGAAGGCCCAGGCAGGCTGCTGGGCTCTCTGTGGCCCCAGAGTGCCCACAAACCCAGCTGCAGCTGGCCACAGACACACTCTYACAGCTGTGAGATAAACCTGCCGCAGGGCCCCTGTCACATCCAGCTGTGTGCCCAACACCTGCAGCATCCTTGTCTGGGCAGAGATCCACAGCTGGGTCTCAGATCAGCCCTGTCCCTCGTGTCCCTGCTGTGTCCCTGTCACTGTGGGCACTGAGGCAGCTCCTGGCCACAGAGTCACTGCAGGCAGCACCACCAGCCTATGAAGCACAAGGGGTGGTTTCACTGCCCTTACCAGTGTACTCATGACCATTTATCTCCCATTTCCCAAAACACCACCACCCAATCTGTATTCAGTGCACAGTGCCACAACCATCAGTAAGGGTTTTGCTTGAATGAGGGCTGCACTGTGCTCCATGGGCAGGATAAACTTCTTACAAAGATTAAAAACAGGAAAAGAATACTAATACAAACTTCTCCCTTGCCCCTCTCAACCACATGCAAGTTTCTTCTGCTGAAGGACAAACATTATAGTAATAATAAGTACATATTGATGCATGTTGAGGAGAATATAAAATGTATTAACCTGAGAGATAAATATTGATATTTCTTTGTCCATGTCAATATTTAGTTCAAGGGACAATAAATTTTGATATTCACTGCAACAAGTCAATACATGCACTGCCACATGCATTTTCTATAAGCTAAAGTTATTCAGAAATTGTCTTTTTTTAATCCTCAACTTTCAGAAGCACAGATTTGYCTCTCAGAAATGCTTCTCTGTAAGAGAAGAAGGCAATAAGGAAACTAGCCCTACTCAGGCAGTAACTACAGGGAGAAAAAATGAGAAGATATGGCCAGTGYCTATCTCCCAGGGATTTCCCCTTCAGTTTTTCCAACCACCAGGGAGACCTTCAGGCTCCCTGTGGGCTCTGACACTGGATCTGGGCTGGCTGCTGTGTGCAGCCTCCTCAGAGAACAGGGATTTCCTTATCAGCAACTCGCTGCCTTTGCTGTGGGGCCACCTCACTTACAGACCACATACACAGGGCTACAGGCAGAGCCAAACTGAGGCCAACCCCTGCCCTGCCCCTGCTGGTTCTGCAGGGGGACCGGGGGAAAAGGAGGGAGTGAGAAAACCTCTTTGTCACCAGCACAGGCAGGAAACTCTAAGTGCTCACAGAGAGGCTCTGGCAAACACCCCACAGCCCTTCTCAGAATGGCTTGAGCTGCACAGAAGCCAGCAACAAACTCGTTATCCCTGTGAATGCTGCTGGAAGGATTGAGCATATGGCCTGGGACAAACGGCTGGAAACCAGCTCCATGTACACCCCATCAACAGCTTCCAGCAAAAAACCAATGGAGCAGCAAGTCCCAGAGCCTTCAGAGGCGTTTGGGTGCATCTCATGCTCCTTATGCTCCTCCAGCTCCAAGGGTGCTGTGCAGCRAGGCCACGTCTCATTAGCGAGCGCGCCTGGGGGACAGGACAGCGCTGCCCCATGARCTGGAGCAGTAAGTGAAAGGCACTGAGGAAAAACCAGCTGCCTCTTRGGGCAATAAATGAACCAAACCTGCAGGATTTTAATAAATATATTGCTGTTCTGTTGCACATAAAGTTGTGTCTCTTCCAACTGAAGCCACCACTGAGAGTTTCACTAAACCCCAAATGCTAAAGTGATGCACAAATTCTTCCTGTAAGGGGCCATTCCCTGCTCAGAACAGCAATGTGTTCAGGTGTGGGGCAGTGACAACACAGGGAGTCTATTTTTTATTTTATTAAAAGCTTCTGTAGATAACTGGAGTTGTCAGGCATACGAARAAGAATTGCACACAAGAATTTGCCCCATGGCATCAGAAAATCACCTGCTGCTGCTTTTGACACTTCATTTCACAGGTGACTATGTAAATAATCACTGAGTCCCATCAGATGCTGCAGAATCCAAAATCTCACTTGGATTGGACTAACTCCCCTGCCTTAAACCCCCCTAATGGTCCCATGAGACCACTGAGACCAAGCTGGCTTCTCAGAGCTTCTGGACAAGAGTGGTGTCATGGAGCCAAACCAGGGATACAAAAACATCCCCACAACCCCTCTCTCTGCCTTTAATCCCAGCATCACCCCCACAGTTTGCTCCATTCAGGTCCTCCCTGCCCTGCCACACACATTTCTTCTCTTGACTGGCAACAGAGAGCTGCTCTGGGCTGGCTGAAGCACAGCAACATCCCCTCAGCAACTCCCTGGCAAAGAGTAAGGCCAATTTTGTGTTTCCAGAAACCTGACCTTTGACAGAAGCCAGTGCTGAAGGAACCTGCCCAGAAGAACACCTGACCTTCCTTGCAGAGGTGCTGATGATGCTTCAGTGTCCTGGGTTGAGAAACACAAATGCTGCCATTAAACAGGAAGATTATGAGAGGTTTACATGGAGCTGAAACAAATTTTGTCTGGGTATCAGTGATCCACACATCTGGGACCTGCAGGGCACTACAGCAAAATCTTCTCTTCAGCACTGGAACATAACTTAAGTGGATCCCATCACACACTTCTCCCCAAGCAATGGCAATCCCTGCTCTTCAGAAGAATGAGCTATTTTTACTTTGCACCATCATCTCACAGCCCACAGCCCTTAGTTAGAGTGGAACCAGAGGCACCAGAAGTTGCCAGGGGAACACAGATATGCAGAACATAATTAGTGAGGACACAAGCGTTAACAGTTTTACTTCTTAGCAATTTAAAATGTCTGACAATTATCTTCAGTTCCTAGCAGGGTCAATTTTTGCTTCTCAAACATTTTTCAATACTGTCATTTCTCAGTACAAACAGCAGAAAAAACCCAAAACCACTCAGAAAGGTTTCACAACAGGAGTACTGTTACCGAACGTCAGCAGACGTTTTGTGAAACGCCGATTAAAGTCTTGATATGCTTTTAAAAACCAGACATGCTCACGGAGCACCAGAAGGAATCATGTCAGTTTTAATGCTCTGTGTTGGGTTTCCATGTCAGGGGTTTGGCAGTGGGTGGCTGCAGGGGTGGCCTCTGAGAGAAGCTGCCAGAAGCTGCCCCCATGTCCAGTGGAACCAATGGCTCCGGGATGGACCTGGCACTGGAGGTTTATCCTGCTCTTCAGAGTTGATCTTACAATATCAAACTCCATCTTAGCACTCCTCATCAGCTATAATTCAGTCCTGAATGTGCACAACACAGAGATGATGCTTTAATCTTGGTTAAAACTGGATAATTCAGTGCTAAGGCTGCACCCYCTGAGTGTGGGTTTGTCTTTCAGGTCACTCACCAACACACCACAGCCCTTTGCTTGGGACCCCAACTCCCTGCACAGAGCCAAGGCTGCCCCCAAACATAAAAGCCAGCAGAATTTCCAATGCTCCCTTGCCCTCTTGGGTGCTTTCCCTCACAGAGATGGGTAAACAGTCATGAACACACAATAAATAAATACCAGCTTGGCATTTGAAGTGAGAGTTGACTGTTCATTTGTGCAGTTTGTCAATAAAAGACAAAAATCCAACATCTGCTTTTGAGCCATTCACTGCTCTTCACAAGCACAATTTGCCAGTAAAACATAAAAGCCCCTTTAAAATCAGGGCTACTTTGGTGAAAAGAAGATCAAGAAYGTTGTGGAAATATTCACTGACTCAGCAGCAGAAGACATAAGAGGGTAAAATAAACATAAAGTGCTCACTTGTAGAAATTTAAACATTTCTACTGTCAGGAAATCTCTACATGCTTGCTGGAAATTGTTATTTCTGAACTGAGAAAGTATTTTTAAAAATCACTAATATGGGCTGAAATGTGTAGAAGGGAAGAGGTTTAGTTTTTATTGATGCTTCTTCCTTGCAAAACAAATTCTTACCATGGTTGCTTTGATTTTCTTTTAGAAAGACTGAAGACCTGTTTTCCTTCTGCATTGGCGAAACAATGGGGAAAATACATCTTCCATATAAATCTCATTTAAATTCTGCATTCTAACTAGCAAACACAATTTGGAATTGAGAGGTTTTTTTGTTTTTACATTACAAAATGAGCCGTTGCAACATTAAACAGCTCATCTATTGCAATTCAGCAGGAGAAATCATTGAACAATCAGCTGCAGAATACAAATACAGAACGATGCTCTATTAGCTCTGCAGATACATCAGATACTCCAGTGAGCTCTGCCAGAAAGACAAGCTTTAAATATATGTTATATGGAACTGATGATCATGGGGGGATCAGCAAAGCTCTCCCTAAATGAGAGATGYATTATCAATACACAAGTCAGATTTTTGTACGAAAAACCTGTAAATGAATAAAACTTGCTCTATTTTAGCAAGTGAGATGAAAATGGAATTATTGATGCACAAATGGCAGCGCGATCATGCTTGCCAGCTGCTCTAAAAAACAAATGCAATTGGAGTTTATGTTCAGCAGCCTAAGTGAGAAGAGAAACCAAAGCAAATTGCCATCAAAATCATGTGGAGTTATCCAAATTCCACTGACCAAAATCTGCAACAGGAAGCAGGAGCCAGGGAATGGAAGASCAGAAATTCAGAAGGCAGCTGTGGCACCACTGGCATGAGGCTGACAGCTCAGGGGCTCRGCTTTCAGACTGAAGGGCACCTCTCTGTTCTCCTCTGTCCCTGAGAACAGCGACTAYCATGCCCTGCAGGAGGCGAGGAATGAGCTGTTTGGTGGTGGCAGACAGGAACCTTTGGGAAGGGTGGGGAGAGGAGGAATCTCTGATTCAGCCACCTCCAGCGGCAATCCCAGCCCTGCAGGGCTGAATTCCAGTCTGACTGAATTGAGTCCTGGCCGGCATGTCAACAGGGGAAACAAAGTAAATGCTAAGCAACAAGGCAGCTGTATTTTCTAAATTGGGCCTAACCTTTGATTATTTGGATCAAACCCCTGGGCAGTGGCAAAGCTCCTTGAAATCACTCTAAGAAAAATGTCCCAGGCAAACAGGGCTTGTTTGCAGCTTCCCTCCAAGAAGGCTGTTCAGGGAGCTGTCGTGTTTTGATTGCAGCAAAGTTTCTTCTCTGCTAACACCTGGCTCTCCTTTTATTTACATTTTGGAGCTGTCCAGAGAACTGTAATGAGTGCAAACCTGTCAAAACCTCCTTTCTCAAGCATTTTCAAGGAATATATATGCCACACRAAGAGCATTCTTCCTCCCCAACAGAGCCTTGGCAGCAGCCTAATTCAAAGTTTCCCAAACCAGGCTGGAAGGCAAATGTGCTCTGCAAATGGCATTCAGGTAAACACCTGGGCATGGATTTGCCCAGCACACGGACACCATCTGGTTTGAGAGCCTGCTGGCTGTGCTGTGATATTTGCACTTTGCTTCCAGAAGCTGCTGGGGACCTCCAAAATGTCTCAGGTGGGCAGCAAATGAATAAAACCCAACCTCAGCCTTGCACCTCAGCTATAGCAAAGGATGTCAGCTCATTTTGCTGCCCATAATCTATTTGAAATAATCTCCCTTATTTAAAGTTTGGGGGAAAAAAAACCCCACTGCATGCTCCTTTCTTTTATCCAAGCTCTACAGGGTACATTTTGCTGGCCTTTTAACTCTCATTTATTTCCTTGGGGTGAATCCACAGCTAACGAGAGTATTCCAGGTGGAACTGGAGCATGCGGCTCTCTCTATCTTTTGTAGCACCTTTCCAAGAAGCRCTAAGAGCCATAAGATATTACTGCAGACCTGAGAAAACTAATTAAGCTTGAGCTCCAAGTACCCAACARCTTGCTCTGTCCCTCTCTTCCAGAAAATGAGGGAATAAAATGGTGCTTTGTGAAGGAAACTCTATAGACAAATAGCACGAATCAAGATGTAGGAATGCATTCTATTCTGCCATTTTTAACATAAATTCTGGAATCCAGTGATAAATATGGTGTTTTCTGGAACGTAGTGAGGATACAGAGGATTCTACAAAGGACTAAATCTACCCTACTGTAAATTACAAAATATATTTCTTCCTCCAGCCACATGCAGCTGGTTCCAACTGTGGACACACAGGACCCATGTGAAGAGAAAAGACTTCTACAGTAACCCTTTCACATATAATAAAAATATGACTGTGAAAGAGAGAAAGAAGATCATTAAATATCAGAATTCACAGCAACTGAGAGGGTGATTATAAGCATTTGGGAACTTTCYTATGCATTTATATAGCACTTTAAGTTCAACTGCTGGACTTCAGTTTGACCCAGACCATGACACAAATAGATAATCCTATTGCTTCTGACATTGCTACATAATTTAGTAGCTCTTCTGCCCCTCTTAACACAGCTATATCCACTGGCCTTTCATTTCTGGTCCTCCTTCCAGAATGGTCTCTTCCTTTGAAATCAGTTTTTCTACTGAGAGCCATCATCTTGGGAAGAGATTTTCAAATACTTTCTTTTAAACTTTGTCAGGTTTCTGCCTACTAATGAGTGAAACCCTAACTCCCAAGAAGAAATAGAGCTAATTTTTCTCAAAGTATTCAAGAGACTAACCCAAAAAGTAAAAATCATCTTCTCATTTGGCAAGAAACTTCTTTGACCAGTAAGTCACAGAGCAAAGGACAAGCAGCTCTTTCCTACAGTCTCAGAACTAAAATGGTCTCTTCTCTCCTCAAAGTCAGAGAGCCAAGAGCCAGGACTTGGTGCTCTGGTGACCCCTGGGTAGCTGTGAGGGGGTGGCTCTTCCAAACTTTGCCTCCCTCCTCTGAAGCCAGGGAAAACTCTTTTGGTGGCTGCACCTTCAGAGCTGTACAGAGCATGGGATCTGCTTTGGGGCACTGATGGGCTCCTCCACCTCTTCACTAAGGCAGCTGGAACACAAGGGCCTCCARTTTACCCCAAGCACCAAGTAAATAATGTCACCTGATTTGCTACAAGAATATTCCATCTACAGCATCCACCTAAATCCAGAGGCAGCATCTTCAAAACCCAGGCACTTCTCTCCTACTGCTTTCCATATACCAAGTTAATTTATTGGACAAAAAAATCCTGCAGAGATGGAAACTAATTCCAGGTAGGTAAAAGCAATCGTGTACACTGGTAAACAACAAGAAACAACACAGAGGAAAACCATATTTTAAAAGGCTGGTGCATAACACTGGGATTGCACTTGCTCTGCTACCCTGAGCCACCTCATTACCCCAGTGATTGCAGAAATCCTGCTATACTCACTTGGAACTTCACAACAGGATCAGGGGCTGAATGCAGCTGAAAACCTGTTTAATTAGCAGCTGATCACAAAAACCAAAATGTACTTCCTTGCATCTCCAGATAACAGGAAAAGCGTTTCAATTCTTACTGCTGTAGCCACATTTCTACATTAAACTGTATTATTTTTTAAATCTTGTTTGCAGTCAATCATATTAATGTGCCCTATAGGAGTTTTTTGTGAAGTACTTAAAAAAAAACCCAATGGACACAGTGTGGAAAAGCATCTCAGCATAGTATGAAGACCTGTGCTTAATTTTACATTCTTTTTTGGCAAAAAACAGTAGTTGTTCTGCACTGAAATTCATATTTGTAATAAAAGCCCCACTCAGCTGCTCATATACTAAAGAAACAATTCATGGCTGAATAATGTACCAATTCAAAAGCAATCTCTCTAAGCTACAGGAAACCTCTTGAGTTGCAAGTCTGAACAAAATGAAGCCTCAACAAAATGAACCACTTTGAAACTAAATGAAAATTTAGCCAATTGATCTGAATGAGAAAATCCTATGTACAATGCATGGGGTTTTTTTACCCACGCTAGAAAGACCTGCTAGAAATCATGTTTGGAAAAAAAAAAATCTCACCAATAAATCAAAAGCTAGTGTTGTTGTTTGTTTGTTTTTCTAAAGGATCTTTCTTTTTCTAATGGGATAGTGGTTTTATAACTTCGTGTTTAAATAGCACCTGGCCAGTGCTGAAAGAAAAAAAACACTGGATGGTGTCTTAAGAGGGATGTTCTGTCTTCCAGCTTTAATTTTTAATCTGCCTTTTGGTGCACCTGGCTCCTGACAAAGCTCTCAGCTCCAGAGTTACTCTGAGATCAGCACACCAGGAGCCAGCCCCGGCTGAAAAGAAAGGGAGGAGGGTTTGGTTTGTGCACTGCCGTGAGCCACTGGGGCAAAATGATTGCAGATCAAAATTATCAGGCTGCTGGRGCAATTTAGGCTGGCAAGATGAAGAGCAGAGGGAGGGACACGATGCAAGTGCTGGATGTGCAGCCACCCAGCAGTGCTGCAGGAGTGTAAAGGGTAATGGAAGAAGGGATGGTAAGACAGGAGGGCTGAAGGCACTGATCGTATCAAGAATCTCTTTTTTTTTTTTTGAAGCAGCATGCCACAAGAAAATGTTATTCCCACTGATGCAGTAAATGAGTCTGTTTTTCATGGAGGTGGCTAAGGAAATCAGGGGTGGGTAGAGGAGAAGGTCTAGTCATGCAAAAGCACAATTTGCAGTTGGAAGCGGGGTTTGAACAAGAGTCAGATGAGAACACCTTTAGGGAAGACACACAGCTCAACCTCATCCAGGACTACTGGGACATAAAAGGGCAGTTACACAATTGCCAGGGACAAAAGGCCTTTTCTCATTAAAAAATAAATAAGTATGGTCAGCAGGCTCAAAGGCGGGTTAAGAGGTGTCAGTGCTGGTGGATGTGCAAGCAGCAGGCAGGGATTCTTCCCCAGATTGAGACACATACTGGGTTGGGTTTAAAAAAAYGCTCCTTCCCAATCTGGTCCCAGGGACAAAATTAAAACTCTGTTGTAACAAGATGAGCAGCAGTGTTAGACATGTGGGACTCAAAAGAACATTTTACCCATCTGAAGCACTAAGAGAAAGGATTTGCATTGTACATTTGTACAGAGCAGAGGATTTTTTTTTCCTAATTAAGTGGTATTGAAATATGCAAACTGTGAGCTGCTCACTCATTCTGCTAGAATTAGTGATTTACAGTGACAAGTTTACCTTTAGTTCCACACCTGGAAATAGGAGATAAATCAAGTGATAAGCTGCCAACAGTGGTCTCAAAATGGAGAGCACTTTACCCAAGAGCTCCTTGGAGCTTGCTGAGCTGGCACTGCATTAGAGCAGATCCAGCAAGATTATCCATTAATGGCAGCAGCTGAAGGCAGGTACAACACCCTAACAAACTCCACTGGTGCACACTCTGCCTCCATGCTTTGAGGAGCAAAAAAGCTGCTGCCTTCAGGAGGTGTTTCAGGAACAAAAGGACTCGGAGCATTTTGCAGGGATGAGGAGGAGCTGCTGGCACTGAGTAATGCGAGGACAGGAGCACACACGGCTCTGGTTTGGTACCTCAGCCCTGGTGGGCACCCAGCACTGGCTGGAACCTGGGAATAGGGACAGGGACTGCAAAACCTCTGCCCCAAAAGACAGCCATTTTCCAATGTCTGCAGCTGTCCATCCAGAGGAGCAGCTCCCTGCACCGCTGGCTGGCAAAGCCCAGCAARGATCCCCCTCCCACATCTCCTGGGAAGTTCCTGTCCCCCAGCCAGGACAGGGGTCTGGGGGTCTCTCTCACACACTAACACCATATCAACAACACCCTGGAGAAACAAAGGAGMATCAGAGCTGGGAGAAAACTAAAGCACAATAAAACCCTGAGGCCAGAAAACAGAACACCAGCACAAAGGAACCAGTCTCAGCACCGAGGATCGACTTCTGTCTCGGAGAAACAGTTTTAAGAAAACGCCACCTCTCATTTGTGCTGGGTTTCACTTGCCTCCACCAGCCAAACTGGCATCCCCCCTGACAGAGTGCCATTGGTTCCCAGTGCAATGTGTCTGGGAAATCGAATTGTTTCTCCAGAAGCACTTTCTAGCTCGTGAAGTTCTTTAGAGCTGCCATGCTCCATGGCAATCAAAGTGTCTCAATAAATATGCAAAAGTGTGCTCAAGCCAGAAAGCCTTCCAAGGAGCCAAGAGAGCTTTTCCCCCCCCTTTCAGCAGCAGCTCCGAGTTGCTCACAGTCTGTTTTTGTCAATAGCAGTCAGGCAGCAGAGCACAGGCACTGCTCAGGAGGGTGCCAGTCTTACACTCCCGCAGGGCGCCAATCCCACGGGTGACACCAGGGACACTGCGGGATGAGAGCAGCCAGGAAACACTCACACACTCACACACACGCCATTCAAGCTGCTCTAGCTCACAGCTCGTGGAAAAACCCCTCTCAGCACTGTGTGTAGCAATGCCTGATAGCTGTAAATAACTTTCTCTGTGTTTAATTCATGTATAATGTAACAGCAGTGAGCAAATGTGGCTCAGCACTCAGGAGAAGAGGCTGCTCAAGCAAATGCATCTTTGAGCCTGCATGGCAAAGCCCTCTTGCTGTGCCACAGGCTAATGGATTCCAGTGCCAAAACATGAGTGTTGCACATTTAAATATTAGATTTGTTACGCAGCTTTAAAAGCAAAGCAGTTGTTCCCACTTCCAAGCAGGAAGGTCCCATAGTCCTCARGTGAAAATGCCAACTCTGAGCTCACTTTTGATTACAAAAACAAGGCCAGTGTAACACTACCAGTGATAGCTGCACCTTTTGGTTGCCCTTTTTAAAATGCATTTGAAATAGGAAGATGCTACAGGTGTTAAAAGATTTCCTCAGCATCACRGAGAAAGCACTGTCCCGAGGCAGAGCATCAAACAGAGGTGGATGTCCTCATGGAATCTTTTCTTCTCATCTCTGCTGTCTTCCTGGACAAATTTACCAGCCAGAGCAATGGCAGAGCATTACTTCAGCCCTTTCCCATGATTAACATGTTCAGACTATGCTGCAAATCTTCCTTTCAAACTTTTTTTCTAAAATAATCAAAATCTTACTGCTTGAGAGAAAGAACCCCAAAAATCTATAGTTTGCAGAAGAATGTATCCATATTTGTTATATGTTAATGCTTTACCATGGCAATTAAAAGACTGGAAAACAAACCCAAGTGACAGGTATATTTTTCAAGATCACTGATCTTTCAACTAGAGGGAAAAAAATCCCAGCTTTAATTGCACAAAGCTGAATATCATAGTTCCCTCTCTTGAGATTTCATTATAGGCCTGAAACCAGAGAATTGCATTGCCAGCTCTTGCCTGCTCTTCCAGCTATTTCTGGTTTTTAATAATTATTCATTAATTGCACACTATGATAAGATCCTTGCTGTTTTGAAACATTTTCCCTCTGGCCCCCATACTATTAAAGACCCTGATTGCCTGCCAACAGCGTAAAATTAAAAATCAAAGCACTACCTCTGAAAGGTTTAATATGTGCCACATTGAAAGAGTTTCTACAGCTTACAGCCATGTAATTGCATCACCAGCTAACTGCACCATCTCTCCCAGTGTTTGAAATGTTTTCCTTTGAAACATCAGCCAGCTGGGAGCAGAGGTTTTGTTTAACACCCTGATTTACTCTATGTGCATGCCAGAGTGCTTTTATGTCTCCTGCGTCCATCCCTGCTGCCTTTCTGGCATGGACACCTGGACAGAGGCACCCTGCTCCCACTGGGGAGAGGGATTAAGRAGGGAAATGAAGAGACAACAGTTCAAGGAGGAGATTAAAACCAAGCTGAACCTACCCCACTTGAAATCAGGTGAGGTTTTGTGCCTGTTTTGTGCCTCTTGCCCCGTTACAGACCCACCTCTCTCTTTCCTGCTGCTGCTCCCAGCAAACAGCAGCCCCTGACATCTCCCTCCCGCCCTGGGCTGCCCAGCCTGCTCAGCCCACAGTCACAAAARCAACTTCCATCAGTCCTTTCCTTATAAATGTCCCCTCCAAAAGGGGTGAAACCCCACATTTTGCCAGGGAAGCAGCAGGCTCCCCGTGCCAGAGGCTGGAACAAACCCAGCAGCCCCAGTGACAGGCGGCAGTTCACAACCACGTCCTTTCACTGATCCACCGAGATCTCAATGATACTTCTTCACCTAAAAAATCTCATTTCTTCATCATAAAGGGCATGTGGATAAGGACAGGTGGCCAGTGACCAGCCCAGGGCACACACCCTCACTGCTGAAGGAGCCTGGAGAAATTTSTGCATTGGAGTTGATCAAAGCTGGTTTAGACAAAGAAAACCGTGCAGATGTAGCTTGCATTGATCGAACTGAAGTCATGATATGCCAAAGGGGAATAAAGATGCCCTTCACACAGTTTGGCTTCTTTAATGATTTCAATATTAACAGTGCTCTTTCCCAGAAAAAGGCAATTTTCTACCTTCATTTTTTTGGACCTTGTGATTATTACAARTGCCAAAAACTGTTTAATGCTTATAAAAGCATACCTTAGAAAGATATTACTCCTCTGCAAGCCCTCAAATGAAGAAGCTTTGGTTATTTTTATCTGTTTGTGCACCAATACACTCTTTTAATTCAAAATCTGGGTCCTGCCTGTGCTGTAATCTGGTTGTCCYTTCAGTTCATCAGGTTTGACTTTCACAGTACTTCTAAAATCAGGCTCCTGCGGGCTCTGTGGAGCCTCCCTGGAAAGCTGGGTGCCTCTGCCCTGCTTACTCCCTAACCTGTAGGCTGGGATTCTTCTCCTTTAATCCCATACTATCATTGCAACTGGAAACACAAACACTGCAGATAACAGTAGATGGCTTGCTAACACAAAGCGTATCGCTCTTCACAGCGGCTTTAGGGAGCCAGAAAAGCAGCTGTTTGTTTTCCAAATTGCAATTTAGAGGTYATATAATAAAATGTGCACTTTGTTTTGCAGAGATTTTCTGTGTTCCAGGCTGTTCCCTGAAGAGGAGGAACGCTGCTGGTGCCAAGGAGTTTTTAATGCTGKTGTGGGGGGCAGGACAGGACATGGTGGGACTTATGGAGGGGTAAATGTGGAAATGTGGATTTAGGCTCACAACATCAGGTACTGAGACCTTGGGCTGACTCCATCCTAAAGCTTGGGCCTTAGAGTCTAATTTAAAACAAAATTCATCTGTCATGGCAATAATCTTTTTACTGGAATTGAACAGATTGATGTTTGAAGGAAGTTTCTGGGCTAGAAATTCGAACTGCAGACACAAAGTGCACTTCCCCCCAGATTTGTAAGAATTTCCATGTAAATTCGTGCTCTGTAGGGCATGTTCATTTGAAATCCAGAGATCATGAATAGAGATGAACAGCACCACGTTAAGGACAAAATTATTAAATGATAAGTCCTCCAAYGTATGTAAAATAACAAAGTGCTTTCATCCAGGATCAGCCTGTGTTCCCAGAGGGAAGGCTGTGTGGAGCTGGAGCACAGGGCTGTRCCAGGGACTGCAGGGCACAGGGACATCCCCCTGCAGCCTGTCACCACCCCAKGGGTGAGGGGCCACCCCTGCAAGGGTGACAGGGCTCTGAGAGCCCACAGAGCCAGCCACCAACCATCCTGGCAGTGCTGCAGCTCCTCCCCATCCCCACCTGGCCCTGCATGCTGCCATGGGACAGTCCCTGCTGCACAACGCCCCACGTGAGACAGGGGGAATTTGCATCTCTGTCCTTCTGAGCCCCTCTCTGATTTAGTGTCCCTCCTTCCTGGAGCCTCCTGGTGGTGTTTAGAATGGTTCCTCCCCTGGTTTGGCTCTGCACAGGCTGTGCCAGAGGGAACCTGGGCTGTGCCAATGTGCTTTGCACCTCCCCAACCCCAGTGCAAGCCTGCAGCTGCCCCTTCTCCCCAGACTCCAGGAATCTCAGGTCTCCCAGGAAACTCCAGTCCTCCCAGGAATCTCTGGTCTCCCAGATCTCCCTCTGCACACAGGAACAACAGAGATGGCAAATCCCCACTCTCCTGAGGCGGTGCAGACATCAAATCCATTGCGCACGGACTGCCAGGCACGGAGATCTCTTTTCTGTCTAAAAGGACAGCACATTGGCTTTTGTGCTGCCCGTGCAGATGAGAGGCACTGAGGGGAGACAGCTCCTGTTCCTGGGCCTGGGGCAGCAAGGAGCRAGGCCACAGTGGTGCCCTGCGTGCTCCTCCGGGGAGAAAAGCACTCCTGGAGCTGCGGGAGCCCAGGATGACAGACAGGGAGCAGAGCAGGGGCTCTGGGACCACGAGAGGATGGGCTGGGAGCAGTGGGATGGTTCCAGCAGTTACAGCCAGCATGCTCAGGCAGCCCCTGCACCAAATTCATGCAGCCACTTTGTGTGCCACCAATTAGCTGATTAAGGAAAGTGCTGATTAGGAGGATGATGAAAATGATCTGCACACATTGGCCACTCCAGATGTTAACACATTCTCATAAGCATTATAGACAGATTTTTTTTCCCTTTCTCTCATTTTTCTTTCATTCTTTTCCTTTTTTCMTTTTTTACTTTTTTTTCCAACACAGAAGGTTTGGACTGTTGATGTGCTGGGTTGGCACACACTGAACAGGTAATACACACCTGGAAACACTGCATCTGCCTTGTCCCACAGCTCCTGTGTTCAGTCCTGTGTCACTCTGCTTAGCAGCAAGGAACAAAAGCCTGACCCCACAGCAAGGTATTCAGGCTGAATTGCATTCCCTTGTTTCTCCCAGTCCCAGCATCTTACACAAATTAATGGCTGGGATAAAAACCTGCAATGAAAGGAGAGGGACAGCACTCAAAGTAACACTGAGGCTGCTGCTGTGGGCACTAAATTACAGATCTGGCCCTCAGCTCACAGCTGGTGTCATGTCAAAGGCAGCACATCCCTCCCRTATCTTCCCCTGCTGGCACCATGCTCTTTCCCCTGGTTCTGCAGCTGGGATATGATAATCATTAGCTCAGGGGCAGTGCTGGGGCCAAAGGTGCTAACCTTACCTCTGAAAAGCAAGCCCCTTGCACTGCACAGGGAAGGAGGCTTTATTCTGAGTTGTAATGTCAACTTTTCTGTACTGCAATCTGGCCTGGCTCACACAGACAAACTGGAGATACAGCAACAAAGCCAAGGAGAGAAAACAGGGTTCCCAGCAGGATTCATAGAGCAGGTTAAACTTTAAAAGGCACATTTGTACCTGCAGGACAGGCTGAAGAATTGCCCAGGAATGCTGCACTTCCCACAAGAAGAGTAATTGCTTTCTGGGGCTATTTTAAACTAAGAACAACATCCTTTCCTACACTCTCCTGCACTGGAGTGCCTTTTTCAAAAATCAACAGTGAAGTCTCTAACTTTCCAGTGTTGTAATGCTGCAAAGGCCACTCCTGTCCCTCTTAGCTAGCAGCATCAGAAAGACTTCATTATTATTATTATTATTATTATTATTATTATTATTATTATTATTATTATTATTATTATTATTATTATTATTATTACTATTCTATTTCAAGTCCACCTGGGAAAGGACAAAGACTTATGTTGTGAAGCCCAGCCTGCACCATGCACCTCCCTGGACAGACCTGCTGGGAGCAGACAGTGCCTTGGGCTGCCCTGCCTGCTCACATCCACACCAGCGCACAGAGCTGTCTGTCTGTCTGTCTGTCTGTCTGAGAGCTGCTCATCCCTGCTGGCCACGTCACCTGAGCTGCTGACACCCCAGAGGGCTGAGGATGAAGAGAAGAATCCCTCCCTGCCTGTGTCTCTGCCAGCTCCATGCTCACAGCCCTGCAATATCCAAACCTCCAAGGAGAAGGTGTCACCAGTGGGCACCGAGCACAAGCTTRGGAAGATCAGATTCCAGCACCTGGAACTGTCCTGCATTGTTTGTCACACAAACAATGACACACAGTGATCTGCATTCAGCCCACAAACCATTAAACTGCTCAGTTTCTCAAGCAGAGAGGATCTGGGGGTTGTAGTTGCCCTACAAGTAATCTCATCCATAAACAGGTTAATGTAATCTAGCTCCAGCTGCATGATTCTGGGTTGCAATAATGGCAACTGAAGCTAATGGAATGGCTCATCTGCTAAAAATACGTTAAATACCCTTTTTTGCAAAATTATTGCATAAGATGATGATACAGATATAAGTGAGGAAAGGCTGCACYGTATTTTTCCTTTACTAGTCACATGGGAACAATAGGCTTAATCACCTGAATAAAACCTGGATTGCRTGCTGCCCAAACAACGATYTGTACAAACCCTTCTGCTGTACTGRAAAATTTCTTAMAACTTAAACATATAAAAATTCATCAAAAAATATGTTTCTGGCTCATGCAAATATTTCTGTTCAATTCTATGACCCAAGGAACTACATTGCTCTCTGGTCACATCTCKGATTAATGACATTTCAATGAACCCAGAAAAAATACCAACAGCTGTAATGTAACAGGTAATAGCATCTTTTCTCTTTTTTTTAATGTGCTTGGAAATTAACTTGAAAGATGCCACTATCTTAGCAGAAACATCTAATGGGATGTGTACGCTCAGGGAACCAAGCAGCACAGTTATAATTAAAGTTACATTATCATTTCCATTAGAAAGTAGCTTCCRAGGGATTTGATTCCACAGTAAAAATCGGCTCCATTGCAGTGCTTTGGATGCAGGGTCCCAGGAYGTGTCAGAAGCAGCAGGAAATTCCTGACATGCCAGAGTCAGGAGGTGTTTTTGGCAGAGCTCTGTGTGTAGGGYGGTGTCGGAATTCAGGACATCCCTCTGGCTGTCCTGGATTGCCAGGASCCCTGCCAGGGGGCACAGAGGCCAGGATGCCTGTGACTTTGATTATGACCCATGGAGCAAACTACCAACCTTATATGAGGATCTGCAAGCCCCAAAAGTCTAAGTAGAATAATAATTAGCTTGGCACGGGGTGGAAAAAATAGATTTTTGGGGTTTTTAGAATGGGGGTTCAGGAGGCAAGATGGAGGGATCTGGGCGCATCCAGCCTTTCTCCTTCTTCTTGGCCTCCATCTTCTGCTGGGATGTTGTCACTTTTAGATTGGTTTAGAGTAGAAGCTCACTGTCTAACAGAGGTGATAGGTATTGGAAAGTAATTGTAAACATTGTACACGTAGTTTTTAGTATAAAGACATAACACTGCCCCAGGGGAGGCAGAGTGCCTCTGTCTGTCCTGCTGGACGGACCTCGGCAGGGCAGGAGAAAGAAATTTATAGATAAGATACAATAACCAACCTTGAGACTGAGAAATGAAGAGCTCTGACTCCTTCTTTGACCGCTGGGCTGGGAAAAGAGACTTTTTAAAATATCTCAGGGTCACTGTGAGCAGCTAAAGCCTCGAAAGGGTGGGGCAGGGAACCCAGCCCAGCTCCTCTTACCCACTCCAGGCCCTGGGCAGGTCCCCTCRAAAGCAAAGGTCAGCACACACCAGGTACATCCTGTGAATATTCCCAATGCTCCAGGGGCACAGGAAGGGGTCCTGGCCTTTGTCTTAACTTGGCAATTACAGAGCACAGAGAAGAAAATTTAAAATATCACTTCTTGGTAAGAAAGTGCAGACAAACTGGGCTTGCAGCTGTGGCACGAGGTGAGCTGTCCATGCAAGACTGATGAGGSAGATCCGAGCCTTTTACTTTGTTCACTAAGTAGGAAATCCCCCGTGAATTTCATTAAACAAACTCATTCACCCGTGCCAGAAAAACACGTCGGAGTCACGGGGGAATTTGCTGTTGGCTCAGTCGGGGTTGCCTCTGGCCAAGCCCTCTTCTGACAGGTTGTAAGTAAAGCGATGCTCAGAGCAGGAGTGAATTTATGAAAGGAAGGAGCTGAGGCTTTCCACACCCCTCTCCCTCCTGACACTCTGCAGAGAACCTCGTGTTTCGTCACCACACCACGGCCTCAAGGGCACCTTTCAGTCAGCAATAAAAGGACTGGGGGTACAAAGTAACACCGTGATATCCACMCACAACAGTGAAACATTCAAATGTGAAATAGAAAGATATGGAGGGGGGGAAAAACTGCCCAGTGCTGGACCAAGCACTTTTCAAGTCTACAGTTCTGGAGTCACTCAGCTGTGCTGTGCATCATCTTGGTGTGCAAAGCCTCAGCGGGTGAGCAGAAAGCAGCRTTTGCAATGGAGATTGGCATTCCAGATAAAAGATCTGAAAACACACTTTTGAGGGGTGAATTGCTTATTAGCTCAAATAAAATTAGCTGAAAGCTTTATCAGATTAAAAAAATAATTGAAAATGTATCAGTATTTAACAGAGACCATGAGCAGGAAAACAACCCCACAGTAAATRGCATGAAAAATTCACAAGTTCCACCATACACTGAAGGCCAGAAGTGAAGATTTATCCCATGTGAATAAGAGGAGCCTGGTGGTAATACTGCAACCAGGCAAAGAGACTGAAAACCTATTTTAGCTTTAAGCAGTTCATACAAAATTAATATGTCATTTATTTATGTGTGGAGAGGTGCCCATTACACACTGAGTATGATGAGTGTTTGGAGGCACTGAGACCACCTTTCACACCAGAATTTAGCTACATTTACAAGGTCCCATATACAAAACCTTTTCATTAAATATCAACACTCCTTTTTAAACTACTCAATGCAGCTAGTCCTGCTCCCTCCACAAGCATTTACTGGGGCAGAGCTGTCCCAAAAATGCACTATTTGCCAGTGCCACATTGATGTGATTTTAGTGAGTGGGAAACAGGAGCAGGGAAGCTCTTGTGACTCCAGGCACCAGCCARGCACCCACATGTGGCCCTCCTAAAGCCACAGGAAAAGAACACAAGCAAAGCAGCCTAACAGGTGAAAATTAAGAAACGCCGATCACCTCAKGTCCCAGTTACACCTTGCATGGTGGAAACGCAGAAATTCCCAGCAAGCTGGATTCAAATGGACCACCACACCTGCACAAACCTGCAGCAGTGCTGAAACACGAACAGGCTGCTTTTCCTGCTGACCTGGGGCATTTCTTTCAGCGCAGCAAATGCACGAAACGCTTTCCACACCTGGCGACCCTGCGGAGCCACTCCGGAGTGTTTTGGGCAGAGCAGCCGGGCTCGTGGAGAACTTGTCTGACTCTCCTCGGGGTTTCCAGCACAGCCCACGGTGCGGCTGCACCTCCTCTGTGCACAGAGGGCAGGTGGAAAGTGGGTTCAGGGCAGCCAGGGCTATGGATGTATATATGTGCATATATATATACATGTATATATGTATCTATGGCCCCAGGCTGGCAGGGCACAGGGGCAGGCTCGGCTCACCTCGCTGAGACATTCCTCTGCTCCCCTTGTCGGCGGAGCACTTTACAATAGATCTCCCTGAATAATTCATTGAATGGCTCTTCRTGTGTGCACAGCAGTGTTTGATTTTCCAACTTACTGCACTAATCYATAAATACCGACTATAAACATTCCGAGCTGATAGCTTTATTTTATACTGCACTGGTATATCTCTTTTTTTCCCCCTTTTTAAGCGCAGATATTTTCGTGTCTCCCTGCTCGAGCAGGAGCAGCGAATGGCCCGACGCTGGATGCGTTATTAACATCTGCCGGAGCCGCCACCGCAGCTGCTCCCCGGGAGAGGCTGCGCCGGGGAATCGCACCGCGCTAATGAGAGCCTTAATGAACTTCCCGCAGCTGAGCGCCCAGCTCCGACACGGCCGCTAAGAGCACATCCTTGAAATCCCAAATGGTTTGCGGCAGTTTGGTTTATTTATTTATTTATGTTTATTTATTGATTTGCGCGCTCGCCATTCGGTGCCAAAATCGCTGCTGGGGAAGGGGAGTGCACATGACAGAGAAATGTCACGTCGCCATCCCGTCTGAATGTAAACGGCAGAATTAAGGTTAATAAGGGAACATATTCCAGCTGGACTTTTGCCAGCTCTGCTCTGCCCTGTAGAGGGCTGCCAAGCCCTTACTTGCCTTTCATTACCTRTCTTCCTGCTCGCTCTTCCCTCTATTTTGTCATCAATAAATTGTTTCTTCCACTTTTATCACTCTAATAATATAGTTTGTTAGTGCTGCAGAAGATATTGTTTCTGCAATTTAATTAAAATTACATTCCAAAAGTCAATTGCTGCTACTTTCAATAAAAATTTCTCCTACACTTCAAAATATTTAAAAGTAAAAATAACTGAAGATCCAGGAAAAAGTGATTTAAAAAACAAACAAAAGTCCTCCAATTGGACCAGGAA
Source organism: Cardinalis cardinalis (assembly GCA_014549065.1). Classification (NCBI taxonomy): domain Eukaryota; kingdom Metazoa; phylum Chordata; class Aves; order Passeriformes; family Cardinalidae; genus Cardinalis; species Cardinalis cardinalis. The sequence goes on from JACDOX010000036.1 coordinate 4,286,647, forward strand.
TTGTTTCCATGGCAGTCTTCAACTGCATATGTGAAATGTAAAAAACATTCCCTGAACTAATGCTGCTGGGAGCCTCATATGTGTCTTTATAAGAAAGAACACAACAAGAGGTCTAAAAAAAATTAAGATATTGTAAATAAAGACAGCAGATGGCMTTGTTATAGAAAAAAAACCCCTGCAATCTTCTAGCCAGCAGCCATTAGGTTAATAATGAAAGTTTCATTCATTTTCTGCTCGTACCCGCAGTTCTTACCACCGCTCAAGTGACTGCTGTACACAGGTTTTTCTCCTCTCCCCCTTCTGTAAACCAAATGATCACAAGGTAATTTGGCAACATTTTTGCTTCAAGTCTTTTTAATTATATGGCAGCCGTGCTGGGTTTTGTGGCAAGGGAGGCCTAAGCACTCTGCAGCCCTTCCTCGGCAATCATGCCAGCACAGAAAAATAGGATCAGAAGGAAAAATGCTAAACAAATCTGTTATTTCCTGTTGATTTCCTGGGACAGACTGATTTACAGGCAAACACCTGGGTTCCTGTAAATTCCTTCCTCTAAGAAATAGCTTTGAGAAGACAACGTTGCTCTAAAGACACAAGATTTGGCTTAAAACTCACTTGCAGCCTCTGGCCAGTCTCTGTTGTCCCACCTTTGATGGCGTTTTCCACCTGTCAGATTTGGGGACAGGTGAGTCCCAGCTCAGTCCTGGCACAGCCCAGGTGCCTGGGGTTTGCCCTGTTTATCCAGGAATGATGGTGGGACTCTGCAGAGATGTGGGAACCCAGGAAATTCCTCTGGCTGCCCCGGAGGGCTCCAGCCCCTGCCCGGGGGGCTCAGAGACCTTGGCACAGAGCCCAAGACCCCYGTGCCTTTGATTTAGCCCTTGGAAAAMACAATTAGCAACTTTGTGTGAGGAATTACAAGCCACGAAAGTTTAAGTAGAATGATAGTGAATTTATCACAGGGTGAAAAATATATTTTTGGGGTTTTTAGAATGGGAGTTCAGGGGGCAAGATGGAGGGATCTGGGTGTGTCCAGCCTTTCTCCTTCTTCTTCTTGGCCTCCATCTTCTGCTGTGATGCTGGCAGTTTTAGATTGGTTTAGAGTAGAAGATCACTGTCTAACATGGGTGATAGGTATTGGAAAGTAATTGTAAACATTGTACACGTAGTTTTTAGTATAAAGACATAACACTGCCCCAGGGGCAGGCAGAGTGCCTCTGACTGTCCTGCTGAGCGGACCTCAGCAGGGCAGGAGAAAGAAATTTATAGATAAGATACAATAAYCAACCTTGAGACCGAGAAATGAAGAGCTCTGACTCTTTCTCCAAGCGCCAGGCTGGGAAAAGAGACTTTCTAATGTATCTCAGGGTCACTGTGAGCAGCTAAAGCCCCGAGACAGAGACCCCGGAGCTCTGCCTCCCTCGCTGTGTGCCCTGGATCCCTGCAGCTGCTCTGGGGGTATAGCACAGGGTTCAGCACCCAGACACCCCACACAGAAGCCCAGCACCCTGCAGATCCCCACCATTATTCATTCCCCTGCCAAACACAGCAGGGATCTCAGGGTACAGGTGTGGGGAGAGAAAACCCCTGTGGGCAAGACAAGCCCTGGGAGTTTGATGGGCTGCAGGCTCAACACATCACTGCTAAAATTGTCACRACAGAATGGTGACAAATACACCTCCTGTCACTGCAGGGGAATTTCTTTCATTTTTACCTTAGAGCTCTGAGAGGAGCAGCCTGGCTGTTTGCATGCAGCTGCTGTTTGGTGTGGCAGAACTCTGTGATCCTTGCCCCCCTGTTAATGCATCCACAGGCTTTGATGTTTGACTGCAGTGTTTGCAATAGGGCAATGGTTGGGAGTTTCACCAACCAGAACATTTTTCCTCCTCCACTTTTCCAGACCCCACTATATGAAAAGAAAATCTCCAGCGGGCATAAGCAGCCTGCCAAGCTTGCTGCAGGCACCCTGGCACGAGTGAGCTGAAGATAAACAATCACAGGAGCTGGTGTCAACAAATCAGCTGAAAACATTTGTTCTGCAGTTCTGTGTTGAAGTTCTGTCCACAGCCCTTCTATCAGTGCCATATTGTTTTGCTGATGATAGGAAAGGGCTCTTTGGTGGCAGGGTGTATTTTCAGGTTAGCACACTCCTTCTGGATTTTGTGTCCTTCTATCAAGTGTGAAGCTGTTGGTTATCTGAAGCATGCAAAATTGCAAAATTAATATTTTCAATCCTACAGAGTTTTGTGAAATGGAAAATGCTCCCCACCYCCAATTAGGTCAGCCTTTTGGATTTTTTTCCTGCTTCATTTAATCACCAGAACAATTCCTCACTCTCCTTCCTCTAGGACCACATAGATTGGTGAATAGATTGGTGCTTGGTCCCCCTTCTGCTGCCAGCACAAATTTAGCTGCCATTTCCATGCTGACAACTCAGATCTGCCTCTCCAGCACCGACCTGTCTCAGTAAGTCCCAGTGAGAGGCTCAGCCTGTCTCCCTGGTCCCTACCTGGATGTCCAGCTGTCAGCTTGAGAGCAGTTTGGATGGAGCAAAAATTGAAGTCCCCCTCTCACCACCAYTGATTTTCCTGATCTTTTCCAGACCTGCCCATCTCCCTGGCCTGTAGTTCAGCCTCCTGTCCTGCCTGCAGCAGGGCTGCTCTTCCTGGGCCTCACCCTCACTGATTGCCTGTGACCCYAGCTCTCATTATGCAGCACACTGTGCTCATTTCTTCCTCAGCCTCAGCAAACGTTGCTCTGCTGTGTGTGCATCCATCCCAAGGGCTCAACRGAGCTTTTTACTGGGGTGCTGAGATGGAGCAGCTTGCTCCTCTCCCCTCTGCTTCTCCCTTCCACCAGGTGAGGGAGGGGATGCCAAGCTGGCACAGAGTTTGCATTTTGCTCCTGCTCAGCACTGACCCCTCAGCAGCAAATGAGACCTTGGAGCCCACATGTCCTCTGGCTTCCTTGCACTCCTCTTGGCTTTCATTAGCTATTCCTGCTCTGTCCCAGGCATCTCCTCACATTTACCATCTGCAAATCCAAACTCAGCTYACTCCAGGAATCTTTCAAATCCCTACAGAAATTCCTGCAGTATTCAGTTGCTTACATTCCTTTTTAAAATTCATCATTATACCTACAACAYGGCACCTGGTTATACAGCCAGGGCTGCTGTGAGCTTCAGTGCTGCACATTTGTAATACTGCCACTTTTTGCCATTGAAATGAAAACAGAATTCATGTACTCCAAGGATGTGGGGTTTAACTAGAGCAACAGCAACCCAGAGGACAGAGCCTCCAAGGAGAGATGCTTTACAGCATTTGCTGGCCATCCTCAAGCATTTCTTTCCAGGGGCTTGTGCCCAAGTGAAATCTTAGCCCCTCTCTGCTCACTGTCCCTCTGAAAATCAGAAGCCCAGTGCAGTTTTCCAGGATGGACTCCTTACTTGGGAATTTCCAGATGTGGGGCAGAGCAGAGCTGTGGTCCCAGTGRCTCCTCTCCCTGCCCCATCCTGCAGCAGCACCTCTCCCCACGGCACCCTCGAGGCAATGCTCTGAAACCTCTCTCTCCCTTTCCTAACAAGCCTCTGCCAAGGGACAGGGAAATTCATTGCAGCAGGAGTCTGCTCCATGGTAGATTAGTTCAACATCGTGTTTTTCAGAAATAACTTCTTGTGTCAAAATCCCTCAGCTGGGCTCTTACACAAGCTCAGTTTACTGTTGTGGGAGTACCAGGCTGCAAAGGGCACAGAGCAGATACTGAAGGACTCCAGAGTAGTATCAGCATCACCAAACAGAGATGCTCAAACACATTAATTTGGTCTGGCAGGTAATGAAATGAGACATGCCTACATTAAAAGATACGTTTATGGTTTGAGAGATTACTTTCCATTTTGAGTCCAAAGCAGGCATCAGTCTGCATTTCCTTTCTTCTGCTGGAAAAACGGAGACTTAAAAAAAAGGCAAAAAAGCAATATTAAAACTACTATAAACTACATTTTATGAAGTCATTCCTAMAGTTCAGAGAATAAGAGCATCAGATGAACTGCACTCCAGATTTCAAGTCCTGCAAAACAATTTAGTTTGGGTTTTCCCTCCTAACACTTCCCCRTGGCTAGAAGGAAAACAGACTCCAACATCAAAAAATTGTAATTTGGTTAAAGGGAGTAGAACATATAGAAATCTGGGGCTAATCCCCAGCCATCGCAGGAGAAGTGTACTTGGACAGCAGATTACTGCTCCTTCCTGCTGATGGAAGTGCTAATTCAGAGTGCTCTGGGCAGCACCCACTGCCAGCACAGCCCAACCCAGCAGCCCCACGCCTGAGCAGAGCAGTTGCACTGGGAGTGCTGCAGAGGCAATTGGCAGACGTGTCACAAACCCAATGTATCACAGCTCTGTCAAAATTTGAGGCAATTATCAACAGAAGACACAAAATAGATGTGGCTGGTGTGAGTGTTGCCCCTGCACTTTCACACCTGCCAGCACCAGCAGATCTTTGCCACGCCGCGCTTCCCACCACACCAGGGTGCAAAGCAGAATTCAATGATCAAATGCAAAATGCTTTGTTACACAAAAAAGTCAATAAGCTGCACAGAATCCTTTAAAAYCTACACAAACAAATTGCATTTCTTAACTGCAAATCCTCCATGCAGAGGATATTTTCTAAACCTGTGTGCGGTTCTATTTAGATTTCTTTCTTCTCTCACATTCTTTGATCTGCTTATTACACCTTTTTTAAAAATAAAAATGAGGTTTGGGATCAGTATTAGACTCTGCTGACAGTCACAACCAAAGCACTCTGTACAATGCAAAAAAAATTACTCCCTCAGACTAGTTATTATTTATAATGTTTACACAGTAATCATTGCTGGARTTTCAGCATTTTGGTATATTCATCATAGCTTGACTTAAATTCTGAGACCTCTTACCCTAGGAAGAGCCAGGCTGTTGATTTGCTTTTTGGCATTTCAGAAAGCAGCCTCAGAAAAGAGAATTCGTTTCCTGTTATTTAGCTATTGTTGAGAAACCTGAGAGATGATAAGGGAAAAGAAAATATTTTTGCAAGGTGTCGGTTTTCACGGAGGTCTTTCCTCTCCTCACTGTATCCATGGCAGATGCCAATCACATTCAGTCAGATTCAGAGGATTCATTTTAAAACTCACATTGCCAAGCACAAAACTAGGGAGAGGGGTCTGGGGCTTTTTCTTAGCAGCCAACTCCTTTTTTCATTGCCATTGTCAAACAGCCCATCAGAAGGGAGGGATCCAAGAGTGGTGGTTCCAGATGCCAGAAGGAAAACCAGGAAACCAATTTTTAAGTAAGAAATTGCTCTCTCTATTGCTTGAAGTGCCTACCACCATGGGAAGTAGAAGAGTAATGATCTTTTTGTGGACAAGGCTGTTCTAACACCTCGAGTATGTGATGGCAGCTTGCTGTCCTTAATCATAGAGTAACCTTGAATATTATATATCCTCTACCACTTCCAGTCCTAAGCAGCCAATATTTTTTGGAAGCACAAGTTTCAGAAATTAAATTAGCAGTGGAGTGTGGAGAGATATGGCCAATATCCTCTGAGTGACTAAAGCCGTTTAGCACTCGGGTTTCATTTCAAAGGAGGTTAAATAAAAAGGTACCCAGCACTATCCTCATCCCTGTGCCTTTACAGTCTGATATGCTCTTTGAAAAATAGCATTGCATCAGAAGAATGCAGCATTTCTCTGTGCTCAGTGCACGCTGGCAATTCAGAGGGAATTACTAAATACAACATGTAGGAGCACAGCACTAACGGGATGTACAGGTCAAGGAGCCCCATCCCTTGATATTACAGACAACCACATCATACAATCACATTAATAAATTGATTAAGATCCATCTGCAAAATAGGTAGGGTTTTGCCCCCAAAATCCCAGTGAAAGGCTTTTCCAGAACCTCACCTTTTAACTGATTAGAAAGCTGCTCCTAATTTCCATCTCAAATTTATGCACGGCCAGTTTATTACCAATTTGTTCTCGTGCCAGCACTGTCCTCTAGCTGAACCAGCTCCTTTCCCTTCTCTCCCTGGTGTTTACTTCTCTGATRTATTTATAGGCAGCAATTCACATCCCCGCTCCACTTCCATTATGCTGGGATAAGTATGGAGGCAGTCCTGATGCTCTGATGTACCCAAACTGCACCATCCCTGTGTCCACCCTGACATCGTTTCCATGGGGGTTGGTTCATTGAACGCCCCCAAAGTCAGCACCACACTCCAGAGAAAACCCCACTGCTACAAAAAGTGACATTTTCCCAATTTCTTCGGAACACTCATCTTGGATCATATTTGCTTCGTTGCTCAGAAGCCTGAAGGAAACCCCTGAGGCTGTGGGAAGCTCATCTGCAGTTCTACCTTCTAAAGTCATGGGGTTTTGGCAGAGATATTTGTCTTGGACCCCTCTGTTTTCTTAGTATAAGAACCAAGGGCTCAATTTAAATCCAAAATTTTAATTCCCAAAGATTGTGTCTGTCAGACTTTTATCCAAAAAGTCCTGGGAGAGCTGCAAGTGAAGGCCTCTCAAGCCTCTAACACTCAATGCACAGGAGCTGCAAAGCTCACCTGGCATGGTGGGACACCGAGGGACATCAGAGGCATGGTGGGACACTGAAGGACATCAGAGATGTGGTGGGACACCGAGGGACATCAAAGGTGTGGTGAGACACCAAGGGACATCAGAGGCATGGTGGGACACCAAGGAACATCAGAGGCATGCTGAGACACCAAGGGAGATCAGAGGCATGGTGGGACACCGAGGGACATCAGAGGCATGGTGGGACACCRAGGGACATCACACATGGGAGCACTTGGGGCACCATGGGTTTACCTTGACTCTCCCATCTGAAATGAACTGGGCTCACATCCAAGGACTCAGTTCCTTCAGCATTCAGGATGGGGCTCCTCCTTTCACCCCAAATCCTCTGAAGAGGTGAATACCAAAGAACCCCTAACCTTTGGTGCCTCAAAAACCACAGGGCCAGATTTTTCTGGGTCTCACTGAAGGGAACTTGGAAAAATTGAGAACTGCAGTGAGACCTGGAAAAACATCATTTTTGTGAGGCATTTCTCCTCTGCCTGGTGGTGCTAGGATGGGATACAACATTGCCTCAGTTAATTGTGGGGCTTCCAGCTCACAGTGCTGCCATGGGGAAATAAACCCACACACAAACCTTTCCAAGCTGAGTTTCTACAGAAAGCTGAGATTCAGCAGGGCAGGAGAGCTGCAGGAGGAGGAGGAGGAGGAGGAGGATGGGCTTGGCCCTGTGGCTCCTGTTTACCAGGATTCAATCACAGCTTGTGGCTGATGCTTCTGTATTATTAGATATAAAAGGGTGTTGATTGTTATCAGACATCAAAGGATGCAGCACAAATCATCCCATCAAAGCATCCAATCTGAGCATTACCATCTGCACTGCCACTGCTTGCAAATCAAACAGGCTSTTTTCAGCCCTGTCAGGACTACCACCTGTATTCATTTCTCTCCCATCTTCCATCCTGATGGTGCCCATAGGTCAGAGCTCAGATTCCTGTAATTCTGCACATGCTTTTTACTCAATGGAGATGTAAAACTTCAAGAAGTCCACGTAACTTCACTCTTATTGCTCATTTCCCTGCTGGGAAAAGGAAAAAAAAAAAGGAAAAAGAAAGGAGGAAACTGCTTTTCTGGTCTTTACAGGTCCTCAACTAAACCCTTTGTGTCCTGTCACTTTCCCTTTTCTCTAAATCTTTAATATTTACAGCCTCTACCACTGCAATCTTTTACAAAAATAAAGCCAAGCTCGATCAAATGAAGTCAGTGACCAAGACAAAAGGGTCATGCACAGTTTAAATGGACTCTTAGACTCCTTCCAGTGCTTGTAACTGAAGAGGCCTTCAGTGGCCTTAGGACAAATTTATGYTCTAACCTCCAGGCCAGCAGATAAACAGAAAAAAAAAATGAGCTGAAAGATTTAAGGGATTTGGGATACATCCTCTCACGTGGGGAAACAGCTGCTGTGCTGCACTTCAGGGGACTGCAGCCTCTCAGGGAGGCTGTGCAGGTGAAAGATGAGRCAGTGGAAATTGGTACAGTGACAGCAGAGACAGCTACTCCTGGGAGGATTCCCTCCACTCCCCCTGATTTAGTGATGCAGCCCCATAAATGTGAAGGGCAGCAGAGCTCACCTGCACATGAATGCTGCAATTCATGGGTGACACCTTTAAAATCACCACTCTCTGAAATATTACCTGTTATCCACACATTAGTTGTCTGAGGTRGTCTGGATTTGGTTGTTTGTTGGKKTTYTTTTTCCATTTCTCAGTGGTATTTCAGATTTTTAACTAACTGARTAAGCAACAAAATAAGCTGTGTAAAGTATAATAATAAAAATCACATTAAACRGGTTTACATTCTCTGAAAATAACCTAGGCCCCATTGGGACCAGAACTCCAGAGAATTCTCTATCTGAGGTTTGTTTTCTCCTCTCCTGACCTTGGAAAAAGCATGCATTAAATGTAAGTTTTTATAGAAATACATGAATAGTTTTAAATGAAACTTTTCTCCAGGAAAAGACTGTCCAGTCACAGGGGAAATTTCTGATGTAGCCAGAGAGACTCAACCTCAAAATAGCCAATAATGTGGGAGTTCAGACCAGGTCACAGCCTCTGCTGTTTATCTTCAACAATACCCCCATCATCAAATTACCCAATTACCCATAGAGGAGGTTTTCTTTCAGGGGAGTCACAAGGGGGGGAATGTGGAGAGAGCTCATGCTAGTGCAGARGAGGAGAAAAGCACGCATGTTTTGAAACAGAAGGTAAAAGGAAGAAAGGTTTTTAATCTAGTTACACCTCTTGTTGCTGCCTACTTTAGAACTAGTTCAGTTTCAAAGCTTCAATCAAAGCACCCAGGCCTGAAAATGAATGTTCACCTGAAAACATGGTGTCATTTGGTCTTCCTGTCCCAATTCCATGTCTGTCACAGAGTACTACTGACAATCAAACACACCATAGTGTCACATGTTGTACCAGATCTGTCTGCTGAAGTCTCTCTGTTCACTTTCTTCTCAAGCACAGACACTACTGCTGAATATTAATAGCCCCAAATATGTAAAATTGTCTTTTCTTTTGAATAAATTACTTTTCAAGCCTTGTTTTTCTATTCCCCTCAATTTACTTTCTCTAGATAAAGATGAGACAACTACAACTTCTAATTCATGTCCCTTCCTACTTTGAATAAAAGCATTCAGAAGTAGAATTTCAGTCTTAACAACTTGCTCTARGAAGTTCACCACAGCAGGAGTTTTGTGACCACAGTAGGTGACCCTGTGCACTGCTGGTGACACTCCACAGTGCCTTCAGGAAATGCTACCTGTGCAGGAGGCCAAACTGCAACATTTCAGGGAAAACATTAAAATATTCACCTTGCAGCTATTAACATCAAAGGCATTTCAGTGTCAGAGCCTGGCATTTCTCAGTAATGAGGGAAAAAAAATCAGAAAAGATTCCTGTTGGGAGATGGACACCAGCAGCAGCTGTCTGAGGCAATGTGCCAGCTGGGCTGGATTCAGTCTCAGTAATGTGCTCAAAAGAAGAGTAAGGTTTTAAAAGTGATGGGGTTTCTTTTTGCATTTCTATGCATTAAAAAAATAAATTWAAAAAARCCAACCAAAACACCCCACAACAATACGAGTTGAAAAACAACTGAGGTTTCATTGTCTACKTCCTTACAGCTGTCTCCACTAGGCAGAGCCCTTCAGCCCTCTGGAACCACTTCACATCTCTGATTGGACTGGAGGAACTGTCTCCTAGATTTGCACAAATAAATAAAGATTAAGGATTTGGTACTTTCCAGCAATGTCCCCTAAGAACATGTTTTCCAAAACCTGTCTAGATTAAACATGTCCCATCTAGTTGTCCCTCACCAGCCAGGATGTGGGAATAGAAACTGGAACATCCATCGGCTCCAAAAAAAATCCACAACAAAGATTATAATATCAATACTGAACTTCACAGACTGCCATGAAAATTCCAGAGAATGACCCCAAATTCTGGATGAGAACTTTGATACAGAGAGGCCACTCTTAGTCAAGAGGGACAATATCATGTTTGATGTTTGCATGCTTACACCTTTTGTAAGCACTAAAATAGTGCTTAAAATCAATGCTTAGCATGCATAGGGAGGAATCTGCCTGGGAAAACTTCCAGTTGAGGTTTGGGGTTTTTTCTTCCTAGCTAGAATCCCTTTAAGTAACTTTGATGCTTCAACAATGCATTTTCTAAACAATTTGCTTGATCTAAATTGGAGGCATTATGTTACAGACGAACCCAGTGATTCTGATGTAACTGATACAGTTTTCAGGCATTTAGCTGTGTTAAAGCCCAACTCCCTCCACGAAGCAATTAAGGCCATTTGTAAACCCGAAGAGCTAATGTAGAAATTATAAAATTAAGGCTAATGGACTCAATTATAATAAATGCATGGGTCAGCGATTGCAGCAATTTCTCAGCCCTTTCTTTAYGCCTAGGTTCAGCTTAATAACACACTGCATCTCACAGCTCTGATGGCACGGCAGAGTCTGAGCTCCAGAGTGGCTGAGAGCGCTGGGAGAGGCTGGATGGCTCCCTCTGCCTCTGGAGATCACCTGCAAGCCTCACCCCAGGGAGGGTGCAGGGCCCCAGCAGCACCCCACAGCCCCAGCTGCAGGAGCTGCAGGAGCTGCAGGAGCTGCAGGAGCTGCAGGAGCTGCAGGATTCCTCCTGGGGAAGGCACTCTTGGGAGCACACACAGATCTCCTCTCCCTCGCCCCTGCTAATTTTAGAGCATGCCCACTTACATTGACTAGGGATGGGKTTTTTTTCATTTCTTCTCTTTCTCTTGCCTAGAGTTTCTTTGTAGTTCCAAAGACCTTGGTGGTTTCATTCTCCTAAACACATCTGCTGTTTCCCAGACTGAAGTCCTCAAAATCCTCCTCGCAATGTCACACTCGGTTACTTGAGAGTGTTTTGAAGTGAACAGAGGGGTTTAGCTTCAGAGATGGAACAGCAGGAGATGATTAACACTTRGGGAGCAAAGCTGTTTATTGTGTTTTAAATAGTGCAGAAGAGTTTGGTTTTCAAATTGGCTCTAATTAGTGCAATGTACTTGTGCATGTGCACACCTGATCTCTACTTCAGGAGCACCGAGGTCCTTATCAGCCTGCAGAACAAAAGCACYAAAATCCACAGCACAAAGGAGCAGCTGCTTTTTCCTTCTACAAATGCCTGCTCAGGTGGTTTGCATGGGTGAGCAGGACACAGGCACTGAGCTMCCCTCACCAGCTTTCAACACTCCTGCTCAAAGGGGAATGCAGGCAGCAGGCTCACTCTCCAGAGGGTGCTGGCAGTAGCACAAAAGCATTGATCAAGCCTGGCTCTTCCATCCTGCTCTTCACACTGGCTCCTGAGGAGCTTTCCTCCTGGGATTTTGAAGCACTATTTGCCTCTTGCTGCTCTTAGTAACACGTGATGCAGCAAAAGAAAAGAAAAGCTGGGGGCCTCTGCTCCCCTCTTCTCCAGCTGCCTCCAGAAATGACATTTCAGGATGCAATTTGCTTGCAAAAGGTGGCCCTGGCTGAGAGGACAGGTAGGTGAGAGCAGGCAGCTGGGACACCTGATGGTCATTTTACCTCATCTCCTCTGCTCAGGAAGGGATGCTCTGTCTGCAGGTCACAGCTGAGACTGCACACCACAAATACCCCCAGGATCCCCCAGGGGAAGGTGACTGAGGCACCCTTGGTGGTACTCAACAGGCRCTTGCTCAAGATATGCTTCACCCAATCCTTTCCTTACGTTTCACAGAAGTTTCTGGAAGAAGATTCAGAAGCAAAACCCTTTACCCAAAACAGCTGCAGGTTGTTTGTTAGCAACAACATCTCTAACCTCCACTAGCACAGCCATAATGAGAGGGATATTGCAATATCTCACCAACAATAATCCATGGGGCTTAAATGAGATCTGTCCGTAAGCAGCACACCATCAACTGTATCTATTAGCCCTACAGGTACCTGATAAGAAGCAAATTAAAATAGTGGAGATCAAAGAAATGGGGAATTATATTTAGCTGGCTCATGTTAAATAAATTTCTTCACTCAGGCTCACTGGAGACTGATGCTTAAATTGCTACAAATGGAACTGCCATAAAGACAAAAGAGATTATTAAATCTTTGTGCCAATCATAGGGATATAGGACCAGAGCTCTGCATTTTGAAAGCATCTTGCAAGCCAGAGAGAGAGTGAAAGATATAAACTAAATCTAACATTAAGACTTAAAATACCTTTTGGTGGTCCATTCAAATCATCTGGAAATCTATTTCAGAGATGGTACCTAAAATGACAACAACCTTAAAGTGTACCTTTGAGGGAAGGAGGCAAAATCCACACAGTGCAATCGAAAATTATGAATTGTAACATGACAAAGCAGCCATGACTCTTAAAAAAAAACAACCCAACAAAAAATTCATTGAAGGCTTTAAATAAAATCACCAGCACCTAGGTTTAWCCAGAACTATCAGGGGTCATGCAGGAATAACTCTCACTGAAGATGTGACCATGTGGAGGGGACAGTTGTCCCAGCCTGGAGGTGTGGGTGTGCAAGGTCAGTCCCATGTCACAACTGCCACACCTGGGAACAGCTGCACAGAGCCACCCCTTCCATTTACTGCAGTAAAACATGACAGGTCAGACAGGGCTCTGTAATTCAGGACTGATGACCACAGGCTGGATAAATGTAAGAGACAAAAAGGCAAGTTGAAATTCAGCGAGAAGTAGCAACTGGCAAGAGCTCATGGTTTTATACCTCTGAGTCCAAATACTGGGAGGGAGTAATGGAGCAAGAGAAAAATTACTGATTTTTTTAGAAGAAAACACTTTTTTTAACTTGAAAACAAGGAAGGGAAAGATATTCTGAATCTGGCTTAATGAATCCCTCCAAGCTTCCTGTATGCTACAGAAATAAAGTAGACATCACAGATAGGACTTGACATATGTTAAATTTCCTCCTTTGACAGAGACCTGAAAAATACAGAACATCTGCACAGCTTTATAGTGATATTATCCTATACTCCTAATGGCTGCTAATTATCCTAATGATCCAGTCCTCTCTGTAGATTAGAGATGCACTACGTGATTAAGGTATGGCTGAAAAAGCCATCCTAAATTGAAATTAAGAGCCAAAAATAATGCAGCATATCTCATTTCACCATCACCACTGGCCAGCACAAATACAAAAAGGCAGCTTTTAAACCTGAGCACCTTTATTGGGGAGATCTTGTCCCTGGACTCTCACTCTGGTGGCCAACAGGGAAAGATTCTGGAGGTGACTTCTCTTAAAAGAAAACAACTGTAAAATCCTGATTGAGCCTTTTCTGTCATTCCTTGGACTCTTCTCCCCATCCTGGAACCCCTTCAGCCTTTCTGCCCATGGTGGGAGCACACCCACATTTTTTGGGAACTCAAATCACACCACCACTCACACAGCTTCTGGGATGGTGAGCACAGCAGTTATTTATCCTGTGGGCCCTGAATGATGAACAGAGCAGCACAGAGTGCGTCATGCAGTGGAGCACTAATCATAAATCAGACTAAAATAAATTAGTGCTATCTTTTCAACTGTATCAAATGTGTAGTTATTCCTTTCAGATACACCSTAGGTCTTTTATCCAGGGTAGCATCAAGGTTAAAATGATTAAGTAAGTAATTTCATTAGCAATGATAAATGTTAACGATGATAGAGAGSGATTTTGGATGCATTTCACAGAATCACAGGATGRTTTGGGTTGGAAAGGACCTTAAAGATCGTCTTGTTCCAAACCCCCTGCCAYGGGMACCTTTCTCCAGACCAGGGTGCTCCAAGTCCATCAAACCATGGGGCATCCACAGCCTCTCTGGGCAGCCTGTGCCTCTGCCTCATCCCTTCCWGTGAAGAACTTCTCCCTCATCTCTGATCTAAACCTGTCCTTTGTCACCTTGCACAGAAGCAGGTGATGTTTATGTGCTACCAAAAACTGCTGCTRTGTGCAAGCATCAAATACACCCACCACAACTTCAAGAAGCATCTTTCCAAGCCGAAGTTCAACTCTCAGATTTCACATTAGAGATGCAGCACGTTAACACAGCACAAAATTAGGTTACTTTCTGGACATGCAGATGCAGCCACTTGAGTTAAACACTGCAGAATAAAGATGTTTCCCCAGGGATTGGGAGCAGGTGCTAAAGTGGGCATGGACAGGGACATGCTGTGGTGTCCAGCATGCATTGCATGTCTCTGTTCCCCTCAAATCCTGAACCCCAGTCTCCCTGGGWTGTGTTTTTGCTCTTACAGGAGTTTTCATCAGCTGCCTCAAGCCTGGCATTCTTTTTCCTCTGCCAGCAGAGATCCTCCCTTCTTTCCTCACCCCTTCCTTTGGGGAGGAGCGGGGCAGGGACAGGCATCAGGGCTTCCACTCAATGTCTGGCACAGAGTAGTGAGGTGAGGAAGAGAGGGAGAGCCTTCAGCTCCTTTGCTTGCCACCTCTCGGGTGAAAACAGCTCTGAGTTGTTTTGTGCCATTAGGGGTCCCTATCAAATTTTGTACCACCTCCTGCTTGCACTGRAACACAGACGGGGATCAGCTTAAACAGAGGAAGGAGGAAATAACGTGTGCAGACATAGCTAAGGAGATGCTAACATTCAGGAGATTGTTCTCCTGAAGCCCAAGCATCCCTCTGGAAGAGGCAGTGCTGGCTGGGAGGGGCAGGGCACAGCCTCAGGAGGAACCAGGTCTTCACCCCAGCAAAGCTCTTTGGAAGCAAGGAGGCCAGGAACTGCTAAAAAACTGCGTGGGGGATTTGTAGTTAGGTTCATTTGCTTATTTTTAGCCTCCCCAGAGTTAACATCAGCCAATAGCTGTCCAAAGCAGCATCTGCACCAACAGCTCCCAGTCCTGAAGCAAAGCAGCAGGGTCTGAGCTGTGGCCGGGCTGCTGAGGCCATGGCTGCTGCTGCTGCTGCTGCAGGGACAAGCTCAGCCCCAGGGACAGGCAGGGGGCTGGGACCCACAGGGCTTCCCTGTCACAGACATCTTTTATGGAAAACCCTTTCCTTAGGATTTTTCCTCCTGAGAAGCTGAGAGGCCTCAGGAACAAAATGTAAACATTGATTAGCTACTGCTGTGGGATGCAACAGGTGGGTCTGTGACTGGCCCATGTTGGATGTTTCTAACTAATGGCCAATCACAGCCCAGCTGGCTCAGACAGAGAGTCCCAGACAGAGCCTTTGTTATTTTTTCTTTCCCATTCTGTTCTCAGCTAGCCTTCTAATGAAATCCTTTCTTCTATTATTTTAGTATAGTTTTAATGTAATATATATCATAAAATAATAAACCAAGMCTTCTGAAACATGGAGTCAGATCCTCATCTCTTCCCTCAACCTGAGACCCCTGTGAACACGGTCACCCCTCCCCAGAATCAGGCAGGCACAGCAGGGTGGAACGCATCACTGCACTGACAGCACTTACAGGTTACTGTGCACCTGTTTGATACCTGTGCTGCAGAGCATAACAACATTTAGCAGCTGCTGTAAACACTGTGGTAGAGGTCTTTGAAACAAGTCCAAGCCTTCTGAAARCTCCCCATTTCCCATGGTTTGCACTGCATTAGAAACACTAGGCTTGCATTATTCAAGATTCCCCGCTGCATCTTGCTTCTTATACACGTTTGTTTAGAAGGAAGAAAAGTGTGCTACTCTCTGCACCCATGTGTGACCAAAGGGCTTTAGCACTTCAACAGAATGTAAGAGCCTCCTAGCAATGYATGCTTAAAGGCTCAGAGCTGATTCAGGTTAAAAGCATCAGGGGAAGGAGGAAAAAATCAAACAAACCCCACCTAATGTGTGTACATGAAAACGCTGACTTCCAGAGCATTCAGAACTCAAAAGCACGGAACCAATTTTCTCCAAAAAACTTGGAACTCCCCAGTGAGAGCTATAAACAAGCTAATTTGACATTGCTAGCTCCAGCCAGCTTAGACTTATGAGTGTGCACATATTTTATTCTGAAGTTATGGGAAAAACATATTTTCCCCATGCTTGCATAAATCAAAAACAGCTGAACCAATTTAGCTTAAATTAGAAAGAGAGAGAGAAAGAGAAAAAGAGARAGAGAGAGGGGGGAAGGAGAGGTGAAGAAGGAAGAAAGAAAAGGAGAGG
Organism: Cardinalis cardinalis; assembly: GCA_014549065.1. NCBI lineage: Eukaryota > Metazoa > Chordata > Aves > Passeriformes > Cardinalidae > Cardinalis > Cardinalis cardinalis. The sequence continues at coordinate 4,302,876 of JACDOX010000036.1, forward strand.
AAAAAAGGGAAAGACTAAATACAAAACTTCCAACCTATGGGGGAGGGTGAAAAAAGAAATCCCTAATAATCAGGAAATATTCAAGTTGCACTCAACAGCTCAGTCTGCAGTCCCACAGAGCTGGCAATTGAATGTCACTGCACAGTACCTGGCGATGGGAATTTTTTGATGCTCATTTTAAACAAAAGATCCCATTAGTGCTGTAACTCCAAWGCTAGCTGGAAAGCAACAGCAGGGAGAGGCTGAGCTTTCCAGWGGGTTTTGTCTGCTGGCCAGGGCAGCACTCAAACCACACACTGCTGCCTGCAGGGATCTTGGAGCCTCAGGGACAATGCCCTCTCAGGAATTTTAATTCTCCTTCCCCTATTTTTGGTGTTCTGTTCCCACTCCCAGCTCAGGTTCCCCCCTCAGGAAAGCCCTCTGCCCCTCAGCTCACCCAGCTCATCCTCCTGCCCCCACCAGGGCCACTGCAAACTCCAAAGGAGTGAACACTGAGGATGGACTGCAGAGAAACGCAGAGCTCAGAAAGAACCAAAATAAAGATTAACCATTATCAAGCCACTGCCCTGTCCCAGCACAGCCCCCACCAGCAGGTGTTACAGCCAATTTCCAGYTTCTGAGATGCTCCCTGTGCTACTGTGCCCTCTTCACTCCCTGTATAGCTTCTCCATAAAAGTCTGCAGTGCTGCTTCAAATTCTGACTCCTGGCCTTCCCTGAACCCTGCCCAGCTCCCCGAGGGATGTGGGGATGCCACTTGCTGTGGTCTGTCAGTAGCTCTGGGCACCCTGGTGCCCTGCAGCAGCTCTGGCTCTGCACAGCACATGCACAGGAACAGCCTCTGGCATGTCAGCCCAACAGTTATGGTCATTTATAGCCCATGTCTACAGCATCTGTTTAGCTGGTTTGCTTATAAATAAATTTGGAATATCCATACTGCAATAATCCGCCCAGATTTGAAGGAATTTAATACACAAAATGCAAATCAGAGAGTAAATGAAAAATTAAGTGACCGTGAGAATTGGTTTTTACCATGCAGAGCCAGCTTCAAAATAAAAATGAGAATCATAATCCTGCTTTACATATAATTTTCTGCAGGGTTGTGTAATTTACAACTTACACAAAGCAACAGGAAGATTAAAGACATCTTTTGAATTAAAACTAAAGCCCTGGGAAGACTCCCTGCAGTAAGAGTTTATTACACCCCATGCAGCTCTGAGGAAGCTGAAGTGTGTTTGSCCAGGGAGCCCAGGGTGGTGTTTCCAGCACGTTTCCTTGGAGGAAGCACAAGCAGCAGGTAGAAACCCTTCCCAGTGATCCCCCTGGGYGCCTTCCAGGAGGATACCCCGGGTCTCACCCCTTCCAGGCTCCGTGCTCCTCCCCTTTCTCTGCTCCTTTACCCACCCACCTCCGGGAACACTCGGGAGCCAGGGGGACCTGCAGCGCCTTGTGGGATGGAGGTGCCYCCATCCCAGTCCTGGGAATGCCCTAAAGCAGCTGCTCTGCAGAGAGCTCTTCTCCCACTCACAGTTCCCACTGCACGCTGACACAGCTGCCAAAAGGAAAGAGGCACTTTTGAAAGATTCCAAACCAATCTGTTAATGTTTCTGGAAGAAACATTAACAAGTAAGACTCTGTGAGATCACGTAGCAGAGAACAGGCTTCTGTTGGGGCTTGGGTAATTTCTCCTGGTTAATGTTTTTTTCTCTTTTCATAAACAGATGTTTAGATTGTTCTAAAGAATAAAGTGCCATCAAGATGGCAAACTCCTCTGACTTACGAGTTAGGGGATGCCCCAATTCTTTCCCCACCAATGCCTTCAAAACCTGGTAGATTAAAGAGAAGTCCAAAATAGAAGAAGTCCAAATCTGGACATAAACCACACACAGTTTTATTTTTAGCAGTGTTGTGACTACTCCTTGTAAAAGAAAGCAAAGCATTAAACAATTAGTTGAGAATAGAAATCCATACAATGAGCATATAGGGTCCAAGATATACATCAGAGATCTCCAGTGATCCAAGAAAAGTTGCCCGGGATGCAGTCTTAATTCCACTGAATAACCTGGCTTCCATTCCTTGTAGCCCTTTTATCTCAGCCCCAGCTTTGGGAGTCCTCATAAAAATGGGTCTGTGTCTGTACACRTATGTAAAAACTTGTTTCCAATCTAATTCCTGCTCTTGGTGAATTTCTCCACGTGTTCTTGCAAGTCCCTCTGTGACGACACAACAAAAATTGCTTCTGCTGCATCTTCTGGGGCTGCTCCGTGTGATTACACAGTCCCCACTGGGGGAAGGTGTGCACTCCTGAACGGGGCCCTAAAGTTATTCCAGGTAATTCCAGGTTTCATGGCARCTGCAAAGCTTTCTGCTGGAGAAGAGCATTGGAAATAAGAAGCCTTTCCACTGCTTTTGAGGGCACAGGAGGCACAGCACTGGCACAGGATCACTGAGGTGTTCCGTGCAAACGCATTTTCCCCTCCCATGTTTTGCTCCTCACAGCAGCAGGTTTATCAGCCTGTGCCACATAAACTTGATTGCTGTTATTTCTCTGGGTTCAGAGTCCTTAAACTATACTTTAAACCTACTGTCAATGATTTCACTGCATTGCTATTCCATAAGCCATTAATCACTGGGAATGGCAGTCTGTTTGATGGAGTGAAATGCCTGCAGACACTTCTCTCTGTGCAGCTTGCACCTCTGCTTTTCCAGGCTTTTTCCAGGCTTTCCRCTGTTCCAGGTGGTGCCTCTGCAGCCCAGCTCCCCAGGGCAGGACAGAATAGGACAGGAGAAGGGGGTCTCAGCTCCTAKGGCTCAGCCTCAGCTCCAGCAGCAGATTTGGCATTTCCCTGCCTCCTCTAACAGCCCACAGGCTGTGGGAACATAGCACAGAAACATACACACATATTAGGATACTTTTCTGTGGGCAGGCTATACTGGAGGAGGAAACYAAACCATTTACCAGCAGTTCAGTTCCAGCACAAATCATAGTCCAGTAAAAATTTTTTACTGGACACARCAATTTAAAGACATTGCTTGGATACAGAGAATGAAGGTACTGTTGCTAAGCCCTTTATTTCCTTGGGCTGGGAAAAATCCACATCATCCTCCTCATCAAAAACTGGGGATGAGGAGAAGGGAGGGAGGGAAAACTAATAAATACATTGAGACAGGCCATTCAGAGTTTGGGCCTTCAGTCCTCATCATTTATTACAGGTTTTTTGCCAGTCTGAGTCCTGGACACAATCTGTAGCTCAGGCAGAGCACTTGAAATTACACCTCTTCTGTACCTACTTCATTTCCCCCTGTCCCTTGCAAAAGTACTCCATTCCTAAGGAAGCATATCTTAAAAGACAGGCACAGTCCTTAATTCAAACACAGTGCAATTGTAACAGCTCTTTAGTATTCATAATTAATTTTTGGGAAAAAAATCATTTGGTTATAGATGTACACAGAAGAGTAAAACCTATAATATGAATGAGGACACAGCACATTAAAAATGTAAATTAAGAATTAAATAGCAAAACAATGGAGCACTGCCAATATTTTTATAACCATACAAATTGCTCATCAGTATCCAGTGTCATGTTGGCAGATTTGTTCAACAGGGAGTATAAAACCAGGGACAAGATGATAGACTATGCTTTCTAAAGGATGTACTCTCAGAGCTGTCCTGCCTGTTGTGCATTCTGTGCTTTCAAAGAGAGAGGTGAATGCACTTGGAGCATGAGTGATGTGTTAGGAGAAGGAGGCTTTTTTCCCTAAGTCGTGAAAAATTGGGTTCTCCTACTTCATGCACATTCATCTGTAAGCTTTTYCCATCAAAAAGTAACACTCCCCGTTGCAAAGCCTCCCAAAAAGCACTGTGGTCAAAACATAACCATGAAGTCCTTTTYGTTTCAAACCACATGGAGTGCAGTGAATGCAGTATTTTTATGCCACCATCATCGTACAGAGCACTTAAATTTCTACACCAGATCTGAGTTCACCAGAGAGATCTGTATGTGGTGTATTCCTGCTTCCAAATCTCTCCACGAAATGATTGGATTTTGACACTTTGGGTGGAACACCTTGCACTGAGWCTGTAAGGGGGATGATCACCTCAGGAGGAAGGCTGCCCTCCTCCCCATCACACTGACACAGGCTGGGACTGCAGCCACAGGTGGGGTGAGGCTGGGAAACTTCCATTTGGCTGTTCCAAGGAAACCAAGGAGAGAAAAGGCAGCATTTSTGTCTAAAGATTTCTACTTATAAGGCAGAAATTTGCTTAGCACCCTGAAATATTTTGTCCCCATATCACTGGTGTAACAAAAACGYCATTCTCTTGGAGAGCAGAAAGTTTGGGATTTTAGCTGTGTAACTGGAGCCCTGACATGACACAGCTCTGCACACACATGCCCATTTCCCCTTATCTAGGAATGAACAGCAGAGAACCATTTTATGACCCAGACACTTTGCCATCAGCACTTTGTCACAAGGGTCAGCACTCAGTCCTAAGGGCACGGTGCATYCTTGCCATGTAGGATGATATCCTGATCACACTGGGAAAAGGTGCCTTGTTTTAATAAATTGAATAAATTTAAATATGAACTACAGCACATAGCCAGGTGCTCAGTATAGATTTGGTGTGTTAGTGCTGTCACCAATTTACTGAGCAAGCCATGGGTTCCCAACCACAGCCATGGCCACGTGAGGGGATAAAATGGGATGGATCCCACTAATCCTGGAGTCCTTCCATCCATCTCCCTTCAAAGTGCAATGCTGTTACTCAGTGACAGCGTGCAGAGGCCTCACCCTGCCCGGGGGGATGTGCCTTTCTGACAGCAGATTGTCCCTCCCTGGGACCCCTCTGGCCCCCATCTCTCAGCACCCCTGGGATACCCAGTCAGAAGGGGTTTGCACCCCACCAGCCCATTGTGACTGATCAGTAGAGAGGGAAAAATTGGGAACATTCACAACATGTGACTGCTAAACAATTCTCTGAGATATACACTGATGACATTTTAAACCCCAATGCAAACACTAGAAAATTCACAATACTCACTATATCAAAGCACACTGGAAAATGGATGTATTGCTTTTCTCTTGGAACTCGAATTTCTATATTATTAAAACAGTTTGGGAGATGGGAGRAGGAACCTGATAGATTTAAGGTTTATACTTTTCTTCTAGTACATTGCCAGGAAGATAAAATATTTAGTGGCATCATATTCCCTAACCATATTTTTGACAATATGCTTCATGCTCTATTTGCCACAAAAGTTGTGACACTGCAGTCGGTCTTCAAAGAATAAAGTATGCATTTGTCATGGCAAAAGATCCAAAAATCTCTTTTTTTATTACCCTGCCATTGGTTAAGCCAAGCTCTGATAATTAGGACATTGGATATTTATGAGGAGCTATTCTGCCTTTATTACTGCTTTAGGTGCCTGTTGACAGATGCAGCAAGACAATTTACATTGATGTGTGAATTTSCCAGTATTTCAGTAATAATATCCAAGTCTAAGTCTATTAGAAAAAAGGTCCATATCTCACTCTTGGAATATATATTTCCAATTAATTCTGGTTTTGTAGCACTTCCTCTGGCATGCTGTCAYTGAGGGTTTCTATCACTTGTTTGCTCTCTGATCGAATAGTAGCTCAAAATAAAGTCCAGAGGGTAACTGGATAAAAGCAGGTTATTAGATTAGAAAGGCAGAATGAACCACTACAATCTCCTGATGTGACCCGCTCAATAAACACGGGCTGGAGGACTCTCCCTCTGGATTGATCCCTGCTGCCATTACAGCATGGAGGGAGGAGGGGAGGGAAATCCTTCCCTGCACCAAACCAAGCCTTGGTAGAGGCTTGGTGGCAGAGAGCAAGTCACCAGGGCCTGGGCAGGTGAGGAGGGAAGGTGCAGCTCAGTGCCAGCCTCTTTTCCCAATGGGAAGGTTTTTTCCCAGTGGGTGAGTTTTTTCACCTCTGAAATTTCACATAAACTAGGGCTGAACTCTGCTTTCAAATATTCACTTCAGTTTAGAGGCTGCTGTACCTCTCACACCATGCCCCCTCATCTCCTTGCAGCTGCAAACAATTATTTTTTCCCTTTATCCCAAAGATTCAGTCTTACTATTGATGCTCTGTGATGAAAGGGCACTGGTCCGTTCCCAGTTAATCTATGTCTATTCTACAAGCAAATGGTTCAATACTTCCCCTAATGATCTGCACATTTCAAATCTTCTTATGCCTGAGAAAGCTCCAGCAGAAGTTTATGGTGGCAGAACCATAAAATCAAGCATGGAGCAATATATAATTGCAGGAGACTATATGCTTGAGACCACTGATTTAAGCAGAACCGAGTAAAACCTCAGTGCCTTCAATTACAGGCACTYGAAATGTCCTGCCTGTCTCAACCATTTCCAGGGAGGAATGAGACAGAAGGGAAGCTTTATCATTACGGCCTTGGCATTTACTCACAACAACATCCTACACCTCTYCTGCTCATTGCCAACAACACTTCAGTGCCTTCTGGAAGTGTTGCACCCCCAGAGACAAAAGGGGAGTTTGACCCTCGCAGCTGAAATGACTCAAGGACCTCATATCACTCAAAAGGAGGCTGGGGAAAAAAGGAATAAAAGCACCTTCCTATTGTGCTGAGCCCTCAGTGAACCTCTGGAGGGTTTCTTAGTGCTAAGGAGGGAAGGGTGCTGCAAAAGGAAGGTGAAGAGCAGCGGTGCTGGCTTGTAAAGTGGGAAGTTCAGGGTAATTTATTCTAGCAACAGCCTCTCTCTCCTCTTCTCCCCTTCACCAGCTCACCGTTAATCCSCCAGGTCCTCCTTAGTCAAGGTGACAGAGGGAAAAGAAAGTTTTAAATCACATGTCCTTCCCCCAGCAAGGCAAATTAAGGCCAACCACTCTAAATAACTGTGTTTTATTAATAGGATATTTACAGCACTTAATGATGCTTTGCCATTTTTCTGTAATGGTCAACACATTTTTTTTCCCTGGAAGACTTTTAAATTAAGCCACATTTTTTGTTTTTCTCTGGCTTCCAGCTGAAACACTCCTCTGGGTCAGAGATATTTACAACATGGATGGTTAGAAAACAGCTTAGAAGGAATAGGCAGGTGAGGAATAAAACTGCTTCTAACCTGAGCTTTAATAGGTTTTCAGCGGGCTTTAATACATTTTTCCAAGTGCGATAGTGAGTATGCTCCTTTGGCCTCCCTGACACCGTGCTCTGTCAGGCAAGGCAGGTGAAAGGGAACAGAGACAGAGAAAGCAAAAAGCACCCTTTAACCTGGCCATACAAGTCATATTTGAATAAGCTTTCCTCAGCACTCAAGCTCTATCGAGTCCTCAAAGATTCTCCAAGCAAGAGAAAGAGCAGAGAGTGTAGGAAAGGAAGACTCACCAGGAGAAAGCCCCAGTTTAAGTGATTTGGTTTATTCATAASAGCCAGCCCCACCATGGCCCACAAAGGACGATGCAAGGGCTCTGTTATTGCTGCCTCTCTGTCATATATTTATTTTTAATTAATTTTCCTGATCCCATAAGTCATCATAGCAAGAGAACAGATTTTRCTCTTATGCTGTCTCTTCTCCTTCCACTGACAGGAATAAGATGGGCAAGCCAGAAGCTGTGGCCAGTGGTAGAAAGTGTAGTCACACCCAGGTAAGCCCTTAACCAAGAAAGCATCACAAAAYTAGTGAAAAAAAGCACATTTCATGTGGGAGCTGTTAGAACCCAGTGATGGTGCAGCAAATGCATTTCAGAGATCATTAAGGGACKAATAAAGGTGACCAAAGCAAAAGCATCACCACTGGACCCTGCCTGCCTCCTGAAGGCTGAAGCACCCATTAACTGCAGAGCTCAGGAAGATGCCCAGTAACTTTCCAAGGTGCCCAGTAACTTCCCAGTGAGTTACTCCTTCCTGAGGTCCATGATATTACACATTAGGTGCCCAAATTGAAGGAAAACTGGAATGAGGTTAAAGCTATTAAGCTTCAAAGACACGGGAAAGTCTATTCACAAATCTGGAGGAAGAGCAGGTGAAATTAAAAGGAATAGAGTAGAAGTTCTTTCCTATGAGTTTCTCCCCTGCAGAAGTACCTGTGGAAGAGGAGGATGTAAAGGCTCCTTCTAGTTGGCAGACAGGATTTTTCTCCTAGTATGAGAAAAACCAATATAAGACATGTTTTTAAATAAAGTAATTGATTAAAGCTAGTTTTCCTTTTACACCTGATTAGACCAAGAAGCCRCATCTGAAAGAGGTTTGACAGCACTTGGATCTCATGAGCAGCCCATCGATTGGCTGCATGTTAAATTTAACAAAACAAAGCCAAGTTCAAAGCTCTGCAGACATGCACAGCAAGGAGCAGGGCTGTCAGAACACCTCCTGTGGGGGAGCAGTCCATGGGGACCATGGAGAACCCCGTGCACACAGCACACCTGGGAGCCAGAGCAGCACTCTGCTCTGCTGAGCCTCAGCACGTGCAGCCCACAGYGCTTGTTTTGCTGCTTTTATGCAGGCAAAGATATACATGGCACTAACAGCTAGAGATTAGCATAATTTCTCAGTATTCAAGATTGCTGTCTTATGGCTCCCAGCTTCCAGAGGGAAACTCAGCCTGCAGCCATGAGATATGCCAGGAGCAGTGGATTTTGATGGCATYCCCAGTATTCAGGCACGAAGCACTAGTGTCTTCTTATTCAGTGATTATGCCATCTTTTGTTGTAAAATCCTAGCTTGTGCTTATTCAGCACATCTGTTGGACAGTGTGTGCCCAGCCTGAGCCCACCCAGTGGGAGCACCAAGGGCACTGTAAGCCCTGAAGAGCTCGTGCATAAGAGCTTTTGTCCCTAATTTTCTGATGTTTTCTTGGTTAAGGGCTTACCTGGGTGTGACTACACTTTCTACYACTGGCCACAGCTTCTGGCTTGCCCATCCTATTCCWGTCAATGGGAGGAGAAGAGASAGCATCAGAGCAGCWGGGCATGAGGCAGCAGGTGCCTCCTGCAGGCCCCCAGGCTCTGCAGAGCTGCACTGGTGACAGTGATGCACCCAGGGCTCCAAGGCAAGCTAAACATCCACCCGTTCCTCCAGCAGGAAATCTGAAATCCACCCTGCAAGGCATGGGGCAGAAACTGCTTCATTCTGCCTGCAAGGAGACCCCATCATTGCTGGGAGGTGCCAAAATTGAGCAGCCACAGCTCCTGCAGCCCCGAGCTCAGGCTGGCTGCTGCTGGAGGCAAGGAGGGAGGCAGGGAGGGAGCAGCAGCCCCGGCTCAGGCTGTGCCTGGGATAATGTCAGCGTTTGCATTTAACCCCTTTCTGACCTCTGTGTAAAAGGAAGGTGCCTGGAAGCAAAGCAGAAATAGTAATGAAACAGTTCATTGCTCAGTTCACAGTAAGCAAGGACATCAGAAAGTTTCACTAGAGAAGGCAGCAGCTACAGTCAGATCAGTCTATTTGATGTTTGAATTAGAGGTTAAGGGCGGAGGAAAAGGAGACTCTCGTTGTTTGTGATAAAACTCATCCTTCTCTCTGGATACTGCTAAGCCAGCCCTGGCAGAGATGGACTTTCATCCCTGGCTCAGACTTCTGAAGAACAAATCTTTTTGCATTTTGAATGCACCAGATGGTGTGCCTTTACAAAACTGGCCTCCAGGGAAGATACCTCTAAAATCCCTTCCTGCAAGGACTTCACTCTCTCCCGCCTCCCCCCCAGATTACTCAGTCCAGGCTCTGTGTAATGTGGGACAGAAGCATCTGCCTTTCCTTTGGCAATTGCATTGTGTTATGCTATTAAGAAATATGCCCAATCTGCCTTCTTTTCAGCTCTGTATATTGTACTTCTCCTAGAATGATGGATACCTCAGACTAAATAGTTCTGCATGGCCTAGGCTGGAGTAATTGGATTACTTTTATGTGAAACACAGACATTCTCAGGGGTGATTTTCTTTTTCAGACTGCCATTAGAGTCCCAAAGAAACCAAGTACAAAAGCCTAAACTAATCTCACATTAAACAGGATTTTTTTTTGATCGAGTTGCACAGGGCAGTTGACTTTTAATAAGAATTTCACATCTAAGAGACTAAAAAAATCCCCAAACTCCTAACCCAAAGGGAAGGACTTCAAACCATGAGAAATGAGGAAATGTGCATTAATGCCCACACAAGTGCTCGGGCTCACCTTGCTGTGCCCATGGGTGCTGGCAGCTGTAATTCACACAGTGGCAAAATCCGGGGCAATTGACTCTACTGCAACAAATAAAACACACTCACRAAGAGCCTGGAATGATTCTCATGATGGTGTGGGAGTGTGTGAGGCACAGGGAGAAGGCACAGCTTGAAGAAGGTCACTCAGTGAGGCCATGGAGGAGCTGGGATCAGAGCCTGAGTCTCAGACCAAGGGCAAATGCATTTGTGGCCGGCAAGATGTGCTGGGAAGATAAGCTGGCAAGGCACTGGCAAACTAACACTGTTCTAACTTTGCTGTGGCAGTGGAAGAGGAAAAARCCTCAATCTTGGGCATACAAAACAAAGATACTTGTGACACATTTTGAAATATTGTGAATATGGCTGCTGTGGCCAAGGATTCATTTGGATGTGCCTGCAGGGACACACAGGGCACAGGCAATCGCTCATTCCCAGCAGAGGGGTATCCTCACTGCACCTGGATCTGCACCCTGGGCCTGGCCCAGGACCAAGGGGATTTCTTTGAACTCTGTGATTTCCAAAATGTAAATAACCATTTTGTCCTCTGACAGGATTTTGTTAGCATTTCCCAAGGGAAAGGATATTCTTGCTCGAAAATACAATTCAGAAAACACTTTCAAGGCTACTCTGAAGCAGAGGGGAGAACGTTCTTTCACAGGCATGAGGGGTATTAACTATTTTCCATTATCTTGCTAATTGTCTCATAACATCCCAGCAGTGTTTATTTTTCTTAGTGCAATGCAACTGAATTACATCTGAATGGGGAGTAATTAAACTAGTTAGCTCTTTTTATTTTGTCTCCCTTGCAGACACAGACCTAATTTGGGTTCATCGTGAATGCTGTTGCTATAATATGAGCTGTACTTGGAGCTGAACAACAGAGGACGTGGAGTAGTAGTTTAACCTGCAGGGCAATTTGGGAAAAGAAACACAGAAAAATCCAAGCTAAATGGAATGAGAAAGGCTCCTCTGATTGGATTAGTATCCTCTCCTTCAGAGCACAAGACCTTCAGCAGGGAAGCTCTGGATTGTGGCTCAGAAATTCGCTAATTTGTAGGTTTTTAGCCTAGGCCAGGAGCAGTGCTGGGAACAGCTCACCTCCTTCACCTCCCTGTGACACAGAGGCATTTCTGGGTGCTGGGAACAGCTCTTCTCCTTCACTTCCCTGTGACACAGAGGCATTTCTGGGTGCTGGGAACAGCTCTTCACCTCCCCTGTGACACAGAGGCATTTCTGGGTGCTGGGAGCAGCTCTTCTCCTTCATCTCCCCTGTGACACAGAGGCATTTCTGGGTGCTGGGAACAGCTCTTCTCCTTCACCTCCCCTGTGACACAGAGGCATTTCTGGGTGCTGGGAACAGCTCTTCTCCTTCACCTCCCTGTGACACAGAGGCACTTTCTGGGTGGCTCCCCAGCACCCAAGGACGAGTGAGCCCTCAGTGCTGCCGGTGCTGGCTGAGCTGCCCCACTTGCACACACTGAGTTTTCCTGGTGTGGCTGCTTGGGGCACCCCCAGCACTCCCACAGGCTTTTCCTTGGGAGGGTGTGACATCTTTCAGCCTGGATTTCTTTTCCCTCTTGGCACCACCGAGTTTGTCCCTCAGTCAATGGTTGATGTCATTTTTATGTTTGGAGAGGAAATTAGTCAGAGCTCAAGGGTAACACAGCAGGGATTGCTGGTACCCCACAGGTACCAGAGGAATGACATTATTGTGTATGTGTGGGAGCTAAGATGTGTCACCAGGGATGTGCCACAACCCTGAGAGCCCCAGAGCTGGGCTGTGCCCTCAGTTCTCCYTTCCCTCTGCCCTGGATGGGTTTGCTATTTATGGGGTGGGAGGAACAGGGCACACCTCAGCTGTTGATTCTGCAGATGAGAAAATTGGCTTCATCTTCCTGACATACTTGAGGCTTCCTTTTCCCAAGAGATGAACTATTTTGTGACCAAAACAACTAAACAACAGAATGGTTGGTATAAATACCTCTTGTTTGATGAGGAAAGAAACCCCCTCCTCACCTCCTCCTATCCTTCCTGCTCCCTCCTATAAATTCCTGGTCACCCCACACTCAGCCCCACTTCAAATAATAACAGGGAATGGAGAACCACAGGAGAAAGGACAGGCTGAGAACTAAAATACTGAAGAAATCGAAGAAATTGCTTCTTTCATCAGGAGATATTCTACCAAAAACAGAGATTGTTTTTCCTTTTTTTTTTTTGGTTTTAAGGACAGCCCTTGAGCTCAAGCCTAGAGCTTAAATGAGAATCAAGGAGAGCTGGTTTTAAATCAATCTGTTAAAATCCATTCCAGAATAAGCTGCTTACATGGTTTGTACCATTCATGTATAAATGGGAGGAAGGAAAATCTAGCACTGGAAGTCATAGGATGAAGCTTGTTGGACCATGCATACCTTATTAAAAAAAACAGGATGTAGAAAGTGACTAGCCCAGCAAATTACTTTTGGTTTAAATGTGGTGTTTCTAAATTTGCTCCAAACTGAAAAACCCCTGTTAATTTAAAACATTCTTCTTAAAACCGAGCAACAAATCAAGCTCAGTCTTACATGGTAAAGATGGATAGCTTGGTATCATTAAGAATATTTTCTGTAAGAAATAGAGCAATATGACAGTGAACATATCATTGACAAATTTACCTATAGATCTGTATTATGACAAGCATAAAAATCTATCTCCACTACAATACAGCCCTTCATAATAGGTTTTGATAGCTGAATATATAGAAGCTGTCATGAATACAAATGGAGGGAAACCTGCTTTSCAGCTATTCTGCAACACAAATCTTTTTGTGTGTCACTGAAATAATTTCTGCTGCTTTTTAAAAGAAAGAAAAAGATACTGGGAATGTACTTCTTTTTCCAGCTACACCATTTGAAGCTCTCATCCAATTTTTCTATAGCAAAAGCAAAGAGAACCTGAGGGCAGAGTCCCTGAGTATAAAGGCTACAAATTTAGCAAAGTTACTGCTAGTAAACATGTTTATTTCACAGGGTGTAAGGAACAAAACTTATATTGTTAAATATAATTGTAGTGATGGTGTYGTTGGGACAGAACAACTTAAGGTAGGGGCTGGGGGAATTAAATTTAATTCTATTTACTTTTTATTTTGGGTGAAGAAGGAAGAAAATAGTGTGCTACYACTGAGCAGTGAGAAAACTGCTGCTCCATAACTGTGAAGGGCTAAAAGTAGCTATCATTTTAGAACCCTAATTACAAGCAAGTTAAATAAAAAATCAGCCTGGCCATACTGTAAGCAAAATATATGCAAACACTTTGGTTCGTGGTGGTGAGGCATGGAAAAAGTGTTTTAAAAAGAAAAATCTTCCCTGTTCTCCAAAAGAAACAGAGGCAGCAGGATAAAAATCTGAAGTTGTAAAAGCTTTAGTTGAACTCAGAATCCAGACTTATGAAAGGAATAAAATCTTTACTATGCTGCGGATGRGCAATTTCCCATAAAGAAAATCTTCTCCTGTCCAGTGCTTTAATACTTCCTGTGTTTCAGATTATCTTCATCTCTAACCCTTTAGAAGTAACACAGCTTTATGAAGCTGGCACCTCTTTCTCTAACCAGAGAATTAAAAATTCCTCTTTGGCTGGGCCCCAAAACCAGAGTGCTGACAATATTGGCCCTTCCTCAGTCACACTGTGCACACACCTCTGTTAACAGACTTGGGGCTGTTTGCAGCCTGCTGGAACTGTCCTGCCTGCTGGAGGAAGAGCACAAGAGCCATGAAAAACCCTCTTATGGCTGGGATGCAGGAGAGAGCCATAGATTTGATGCACATAATACATTCCTGCCTTATAGAGCTCTATAAGCTACAAAGAGGATGCTGTCTTTGAAGCATAAAGTGGTGGACACTTGGCTGTCACTTTTGGTCTTATGGGCTTCCAAGGGGAAAACAACCTCTGTCAAATTGAACTGCTTGTCAATTGGCTGATGAGAAGCTCAAAATTACCCAAAAATGTGGGTAATTTTTTTCCAGGCCAGAAAGTTCAAACCACATCCTGGGCTGCATCAAAAGGAACATGACCAGCAGGGTGAGGGAGGTGATCCTGCCCCTCTACTCCWCTCCCATGAGACCCCACCTGGAGCTCTGGAGCCCCAGCATSAGAAGGATGYGGAGTTCTTGGAGTGATTCTAGAGGAACACAAAGAAAATCAAAGCATTTTGGTTTTCTCTGTAACCTGGTTCAGTGCTGGGTATCCCTGCCCGTAGAGGATACTTGAAAAGAGATTGTCTTTAAGGTCCATTACAACCCAAAACATTCCACAATTCTGTGCAATCACAGCCTRTATAATCACATTTCCCACAAATAAACTATTAAATTAAAGGCAGGGAAGACTTCAAAGAAATTCCCTGTATTATCTGCAGGTGCATACCCATACACTGCTGTTCAGCCAGCTGGGGAGAAATAGAGTGCAGGTAGGRAAAAGGGAAGACCAGTCTCCAAAAACTGTTTAATTGCTCATTTTTGGACTCAAATCAAGTGCCATGAGTAAGCTGCATGCCTTTGTCCCTTTAGGGATCCCACGTGTTTGTTCATTGCTGATTGACCCAGAACTGGCCCTTTGGTGGGAGTCAGAGAAAGGAGGGGAAAGGAGAGAGAGGTTTCAGCTTAATTTCTTCACATATGGATATCATGGGCTCAGAAAACCTGCACTATTAGCATCAGATAATGGTTTTTTCAAAAGTCCAAAGTATCTGTGTAGCAAGCACTGAAGTGACACATCACTCCCAGAGGTGGCTGCTGCTGTGGAGTGAGCTGTGCCTGAATTAAACTGTGTGGTYTCTCCACTCTCTTCATTCCAACACGTTCCTGTGCACATGAAACTGCATGCTAGAAATTATCCAACTCAGGATATTCTATGATTCCATGAGGCCTACACTCCACGTGCCACGGGATGTTTACCCTCCTAAATGCATCAAGTTTAATGCACCAGTGTGTCTGAGTGTGCAGCTCTATGAACAAACAGAGCTGCAGGMTCTCCCTGCCTCAATCTAGAGACAATCAGAGAAAACAGACTCACCCAGGAGAGCTGCAGTCAGTCCATTTGGAAATACAACTGCTCATCAATGACAAAGCAAGAGCTCAAGATGGAAAAAAATTAAACCTCCCAACAGCTCCATGCTCAAATGAAAGAGAGGAAGTGCTTAAAGTGGAAAAGTCCCATATCTAAAAGAGATAAAAATGAAGGCTCTTCAAATGCAGATCAGGGAGAGATGAGGTTTTGTAACACTGCCAAGGGAGAAATACAAACAGGCTGCACTTCAGAGCCTCAGCACAAGTTCTATTAAGGAGTTTTCTGCAGAGAAGCAAAGCCCTTGTCTAGTCTAATCTGCAAATACACAGAAGTTATTTTTCCTCTGAGCAGCTACAAGCTGGTGCAAATAATCCTCTTCATCTTCCAACACCAGCAGCAGAGGTGGCTGACAATGAATGTCTGCTAGCAGCATTTCTTGCTACTCAAATCCATCTGCCTTTGACAGCTTACTGCAGCTCATTTTCATCTAGTAACCCATGATCAACATCCCAAAAAATGCAACACATGTTGGAGCTCCTGGTAATCACGAGGTCTTCAAACATAAATAATTGCTGTTATAATGGAGATTCTTGCATGTGCATTTTCAGGAAAAGCTAAAACTTGCTACACAGTTGTCATGGAGCCTCTGGTTCTCAGAAGCAGCTGGGCCACTTTTCTATTGAAAATAAACATTTTTTATCTAGTTTCAAAATATTTGGTACATGCACTTAAAATGTAACTGCTCTGTTAATAAACATTAGAGGAGACCAGCTTYATATGTCAAGTTTCCTTCTCACCATTCTTTCTGGCTCTATGTAGATTTTGTGCATTTTGACATAGAAGTTATTTGTTGTCTGCACAGTGCATTGACAGCAGGACCTGGTGTCAGATTGGGCTCCAAAACACTGCTTTGTGATAAATAAACTTGCATCACTGAAGTACCCACATGTATATACCTCAGTACTGCTCCTGCTAATTCAGGAGAGGCTGCCTGATGTCATTTTTCTCAAAGCTGGTGGTTCTAAAGGAGGAGCACACAGGTGCTTTGAATTYTTTTTAACTTGTTATTATGACATAATAGGTTGCTTGCAGATTTAAATTTTATTCATGATTTGTCTGCACACCTGCAAAATGTAGAAGATTTATTTTAGCTTGTCTTTTTACAACTGGTCTGAGGACGAAATGCAACTTTGCCATAAAGTTCACCAGCTGCAGAATTTTTCTTCTTCTATCTCATAATACTCCTTAGATGAGGTTCAAGTGCATTAGCAGGGAAGTTTCAGAGCAGATTCTTTTTTTTATTTTCCCCCAGCTTTTAAGTGGTGTGTGTTCCTCCCTGGGTACCTACACAGAACTTGCAAATACTGATGAGAGCTGTGTGTGTGTTCCTGTGGGAAGGTAAACCTGATACTGAAGCTCTGCTCTGCTAGGTGCTCACATCAGCAGTTCCATTTGTTTTGGCTAGAGGTGTCTATGATTTAGTCATTAATCCCAAAATAGAATTTTCACACTGAAGCRATAGTTAATCTAAAATGGTGCTGSTACATTTTAAATAATAATATTGTGTTTAAGAATCTCATCGTTTATTTTCCTCCMCACAAAATTTTACACTCATTTAGGRACAGCTACCAAGCATGAGGAAGTAAAGTGCTCCCAGCCCAAAGAATACTCCAACTAGACCTTCAATTATGTAAACCTAGTGAGTAACTTTTAACCAGGTTAAAGGTGTTTCTGTCCAACAGCCAGCTTGTTAAAGTTTTAAAGAGGCACAAMGAGGAACAAGCCTGAAAATTCTCCACACCCTCACAGCTCCTGAACACCTCCAGCTGCAGCCAGAATCRGTTCACCTTTCTGCCTCTCTTTCCACACCCTGAGGACAGGTGGTTGGAGAGAAAAGAAGATGCAATTTTTGCAAGGATGGAGCTAGGGAGCAACTTAACCTGCTTGGCATTACTGACAACACAGCCTCTACAGGCAAGTGGGGAATAAATTCTCATTAGCCCAACATAACAGGTAAGGCTAAAGCATACAAGTCACTTTATGCTGATCTGCTGGAAAATAACTGTCAGCCAAAGCACCCTGATCCACCTGGTGTGACRATAAAGCAAAGTGGCTTCACCCACCCCGTGTTAAATTTTATRTGAAAAACTGTTTTGTTTTGCTCAAGCTATCAATTTCTAATTTAATTATGCTGAATATTGAATTCTACTTGTGTAAACACAAATTGTCAATACATTATTTCGTGCCTAAGGATTTTAGGTCCTTTCCTGTAAGGTGATGCATCACAGTTTATTGAATATCTATAGCATTGACCAATTTTTCTTCTTTGCCTGTATACCAGCACTACTTACTGTAAAAAACTTCATTTAAAACTCAGATGATGACAAAGATATGTCCTCAATGTTATTTCAAGGATATGCTTAAAAAGYCCCCAAACTTTTAGTAATAAATAAGTTGCATGTTCATAGGACAGAAAGCAGAATAATTACTCAACTGCTTTGAATAAATTGTGGTACCCTAATGCTAATCAGCTTTAGTAACCTCAAAAAAAAGGAAGTGAATGTACATTCATTTATATTCATTAACTAGGCAGGTTTTCTATTTCAGGAAAGCAGAAGGGTTATCATGAGACTTTTGTTTCTATTCCTCCTATAGAACATCAGTCTTTGAATCAAAAGCATGRTGTTTCACTTTAAACACATTTTTTCATGCCTCAGAATTTTCTCCTCAAAACCACATTGAGCAAAAATGATCAGAACCATCAATACATTAAAATAGTAGGAAAATTTAAAGAAGATTTGAACCCTAGGGACACTTGGATTTCTCAGTGCTGCTTCAAGGAATAAAGAATTTGAAAATCATGATGTAAAAGATGGCAATTATTCCTGACCTGAAATGAGTTGAAAGCAGAGTTCAGTAGAGTTCAGTCAGCGAGATTTTTGTCACCCAAAGTCTGAAATGCTTTTAGCCCTGCTGGATTCAGTGTGGTGCTCTCCAGGGAACACTGCCAAGCGTCGTGTTTGCCCCACTCTCCAGGCTCTGGGGGCTTTTGCTGGGCAGGTCTTTTCCCAAAAAGTGCCTGGTTCTGCTTAAAGACTGAACCAAACAAGCCAAAAACCTCTCCCTGCTGCTCAGTGAGTGCCCTGACATGGCAAGAGAATTGGTGAGAGTGGCTACTCCTATTCAGTCAAATAATGTAAATATGTAATAAATAATGTAAGTATGTTTMTATACACACACATCTGGGGTATCTKAAGACACAGACTATTTCAGCACTCCCTGGTGCCAAAAAAAGTCATATTTTGTGGTTTCATGAACCCTGAGACATGCCAAGGTCAAATACCACAAAATGTATACACTTAAGGGAGGGTTTGCTAATCAGTGCCAATCAGAGAGTAAAATATTCCTTCAATGCAAGAAGGAAAACTCAGGKCATCTTGGCTTCTCTTGAGCCATTCAGTTCTGACCAACAGGCTAGTGGGCAACAGAGGCAAKGAGCAAACCATAAATTCACTGTCAGAGTGAGGATAAAACCCTTCCCAATGACAATGCTTTGTGTTCTAAGGCAAAGGGAATGAGAAAACGAAGCATAAGGAGACATCACAGAAAAACACGTATTTTCCTCTTGTCTTTGTGATTCTTAATTTGGGGGGTGGAGGGGTCCTTTGTTTTGGTTGGTTCGTTTGGTTTCATTTTTCAGAGTTTTTTGTTATTTTTAAGGCAGTTCTTCATTAGAATGTAGCAGAGCACCCTGCTATGGATGAAGCACAGTGGCCAAGGGGTCAGGCTATCACTTTCAAGTAATATAGGACAATTCAAGTGAAAAGTGATGTGTCTGAAAGACAGAAAATAAAATGCAGAGCTTTATTACCAAGAAGGTGAACCAGAAAATAGCATACAAAGAAATACAGGCAATTCAGTAGTAAGGAGAGAGGGAAATTCACCTAAGCACTGCCATGACAGAAGTCCCAGCAGGGGCTCAGGCTACATAATGAGAAGGACAATTCCCTAAGACTGCTTGGACCAACATCAAATACCTTTAATTTTCACTGATGCCTATTAAATTGCATTAATGCAGTGGAGCTGTCTGGTGCCCCAAGAGGCCCCTGGCACATGTGGCAGCTCCAAGAGCAGAGCATTCCTGTCTGATTTCCATTCCCAAGCAGAAACATCAGTGTTTCATGGAAGGCTTGCAGGAGCCACTGTGGCACTGGCCAAGCAGCGTGGGCAAGCTGCCTTCCTCCTGACATCCTAACAAATTCAGGAGCAATTCTTCACCTTGATTGTTAAAGACAAAAACCAAAACAACTGTAATCAACTGCAGCATTCGAGGCCCAGGAGGAAATTTAAAAAGGAGCTCTCAAGGTCAGGGATTCAGTGGAAATAGATCCTTGCTGACAAGAGGCRGAGCTTCCCTGAGCTGGTGGCTACATCTGCAGGACAACTGCACCACGTGCATTTTCAGCATGTCAGAGAAGCAAACAGGAGCACAYGGAGCTGATTGGCAGCCCTCAGAAGGGTTAACCCTCAATTCCATGACAGAACTTAACCCAAATAAGGTCTATGATATCGAGTCTGGAGGGAAAAGAAATCAATTCTGGTTCCCACGGGTAGGATTTCACCACTTGATTAGAGAAAGAAATGAATCTTTAAAGCATACTTACAGGAAAGGTATTTTCCATTTGCATGAAAGATGGGGATGGCTGCATCCCAAGTTAATGAAATCAAGTCTTCTGTGCCTGTTTGAGGATTTCATCTATTTGAATTATGCAAATATCAAATATAGCTTCATTGTGTAAAACTTCAAAATGAGAACGCTATCCATAATATCCACGGGGGCCAAAATTATATCCCCACTTCCCAAACTTAACATTGTTTCACTGAAGGCCAAAAAGAGGGTGTGAGTTTGTCCTACAGCATTGTGCTCCAGCTATGACAGTCAATTTAGAGGACATTCCTGCCTGTCAGCAAATAAACACTAAGTCATTTCAAATTTCACCTCCATTTGATAAGGTTAAAGCAATTCTCTCGTGGAGATAGGGGCTCAGAGGAGGGKTTTGAGTGGTACAGGCACTGTGTCAGGCACAGGAGGCTGACAGCCACGTGGCCTTGGAGGAGGGCASCAGGGCAGCCTGGCAGAGGGAGCTGGGCAGCAAGAGGAGGAGCAGCACAGGGATAGCTTATCCCTGATTCAGAGACCAGAACGTGCAGGAAATGGTTCCTTCACCTCCAGGCAGAGATCTGGATGTGCACCAAGGGGGACTTGTGTGGTCCCAGGTCACCTCTCTCAGCGTTTCCTTTTGGCAGAAGGTATTTGAAAGGAATCTGAAATGTTCAGCTTGCTTAGGMTTGCTGGACCTTGCAAGTTCAGCAGTCTCCCAAAGGAGGATACAGARTCACACAGGCCACACCAAGGAGCACCAAACATGACTTTTCCATTCCAACCTTTTCCTTCCAAAGCAGCAGAGTCTTTGGCTTTATGGCCAGAAATGTGTCTCCACTCYCAGCACAGGCAACCAYACCACAGACTTGCAGAAATGATCACATTCTGTCCCCCAGAAACTGAATGAGTTCAGTCTCACTCTCTGCTTGGAAAACTGTCCCTGGCCATGTCCTTCTCATGATTAGAAATTTTCTCATTTCTGTCTGTACTCATTCATGGCCCCTATAGACCTATTAGTTCTTGTGCCAATGCTCTCATTTAGCTCAATGCAGAGAACATGGCAGCATTTTGTAATATCAGAGTGTTTGCACTGTAGGACAATGTTTCCTAAATTGTCAATATGTTCTTAGTAATAGAAAAGAATGCATTCAGATGTTGGCTTGGACCAGGAGACAAATAGAAAGGGGACATTTAAATTCCAAGTTGCTATCAAAAAGCTTTTTAGAATTCAGGAGATGTGTATATGAGCAGGAGGCAGGAAAAGGGAAGGGAATCCAGCCAATGGAAATCTTCAGTCTCCAGACATTAACTTTAAACAATGAGTTCCCAAGGCTGCCTCCAAGTAYACCAGGTGGGGAAAAACTTCCAAGAAAGGGCACAAGGGAAGCACTGAAGGCAAGAAGAGGAATACAGTCACAAACCTGCACAGACACAGCTCCAGCTGAGGGGGATGGCTCTTTGTGCCCACCAGACCAGCAGTTTCAGAACTTTCTCATTTTGCTCTTCTATTGCTGTTTTTTGGTTGGTTCTTTTTATAGCAMATCTATAGTCAGCATGCATTTAAAGCTCCTTAAATGTGGACTTAATCAAGGGTACCACAACTTTCAGACTCCAGTCTCTGAGCTGGAGAGGAAAGTGTGCAGGCTGGAGGGAACATCCTTGCTCTGCAGCTGTAGGCAATTGCAAACTGCTTGACATAACCTGACTGAAGCAGGCTGGGCTCCTTGGGCAGTGTCTGAACATGTTTAATGKGCCAGGCTTGACCCACTGCACAGTGAGATCAGGCTGATTGTGCCAGAGTCACTCTGCATACAGCTGTTTCTCAATCCCTTTTGCAAGGCYTTCAAACCAGGGTACAAACCAGATCTTCCTCTTTCCTTTCCCTCACTGCCCCACGGTACTTACAGATAACTCAAAGCCAGCTGTATTCTTCTGTTTGCCACATTAGACAATGCAACCTCTTTTTAGCTTCTGTGAAAGACCTGTCTCCCCATTCTCCAGCCACTTTGGTAGATTTTTTTCCTCCAACCTCAATATGGGTAGTTACACATTGCATTTTTTCAAAAGTTCAAGTTTAAAAATAAGTCTGTTCTAAACCAATAAGCTTCAGTAGCTAAGTTACTCCTCTAGAATCATCATCCAAGATTTCAAAAGTTTGTGTATGTCAGAAAATGCCAATACATGCTTTCACACACTCTGGCAGAACCTGATGCCATCATTACTAGCACTAAGGCTTAGGTATTTTGGCTTTCAAGACAAAACCATCTCTTAAACACCATCTTATGAATACCTGTAACACAACCCATTTCACCCATTTTAGGCAGGCATTTCTTTCAAACAATCAGAAGGGTCTGTTGAGTAATCCTGTGACAGAAAGTCAGACAGCTTCTAGCAATTTCACTGTCTGAAGGACAAGGGCARGCACCAGCGTGCTTGCTTTTGACTTCTGTTTGACCTTCATCACACAAGGCTGGTTCTTATCTCATGGTTAAAGCCTGACATGTTAGTTGTGTTCACAAGAAAGGCTGTTTGAATATCTGTGTACTCTGCTGCTGACGTACTGCAACCTTTAACTACCTTAAAAGTTTTATTCTGATTTTTGGTTCAATCTTAGCAGATTCAAGAACTCTCTACCATAGATATCTTTAAGCAATTCAGAGATTTTCAGCTGGTGAGGACCTTCATTCTCAGGGTCTTCATGGGACGAATGTCAGCTTTATTTTCAAACTCAGGGAGCTCAAAAGTTGTCTTTATTGGAGAGAGACACAATGTGAGGCACAGGAATTATAACATCAGCAAGTACTGGAGCTTATCAAATTTGGTGTACACACAACAGAGGTAAGTAACACACCCAGAAATTACCACCTTTTTTTTCTTTAAAAGTTTACATTTTAGGGGCAGAAGGATGCCGCGAAAAATAAGCAGAATTTGAGGGAGAGCATTTAGATCCTTTTGTTTTATCTCTTGTCTACTCAAAATTTTTGTTCTACCATCTTAAAAAGCTCATGTTCCTGTTCGTGGCTGAAGGCACACAGATTACTTGTCTGGTTTTGCATATACAGAAAGTTCCATATTGAAAGCAGACATACTGGGACAGCCCTAGGACTCCCCTGCCCATTAATTTCTCTCTGTAATGGTCCCACATAGAGATCTGCAGGAGAAGGAACCAGGGATTTTCCTGTTCCATTCACACCAAGATCTTGGCAGCCAGCAGTATCAGGAGTTTCTAGAGTGGAGATTATATCTTGCTCTTGTCAGCACTGTCCTTCAAGGTTATATTTAACCCCTTTTAGGGTCTCATTTTTACATCTGGCTTCCACAACAGCGAGCTTCACAATCTAAATGTTATGCCTTATGGTAAAAGGACTATAACAATTGCAGTTACAGCAATCTAATAGAAGGCACAGGTATATACTGAACTCCAGGGGTTTGGTTATGAGGGAGCAATCAAGAAAGTCTTCTAATATTTCTTCAAATCAAAATCACCTTCAGCAGCAGCATACCAGACGTACCACGAAAAGTCTGGGCATGAGGTGGCTGCTCATTTAGCTGTGTAAGACAAACATTACACTGAACAAAAAGCAAGCTGGCAATAATATATGGAGGAGCAAATCAAGGTGGATTTGCAGAAATACTGCATGAACAAGGACAAAATAGTTACACTACCTTCTGAAAGGGGCTGAGCTCTTTTGCAAGGTTCAGCCAGAGATTGGAGCAGATGCTGCCTAATCAAACATGGGAAAAAAAAGCCATTTACATCGAGGACAAGGATGGATGGCTAAGAAACGTTATCTTCTCTAATGAACCCCTGTTGTTTTTATACTGATGATTAAAGTTTAGTTTCCTGGTAATTGYTACACATGTGCCCCTGTTTGCAGGTGGCTGTCATGTGCTTTCTGAGCACTCACAGAACTCTCCCTCCATGCTTCTGTAACAACATCCACCTGCTGATGGATCCCCAACTCTAACCTCATACCTGCATTTCAACTTAAATCCCTTCTTCTGAAAATTGATCGGAACAAAAATGCTGGGTGCTTTTAAGAGGGAATTAATGCAACAATGAGAAGCTTTCAGACAGCTTAAAAGGAAACATGGGAAAGTTAGCTCATCACAGTACCAGACCTCTTTCTCGGTTTCACCTTTCCTTGAAAGTCACAATTCATAAGATTAAAAGGTTCTTGGCAGACTCATTTAATCCATAATATTCTGGCCTTGATATTACTCATCCMTGAACAGCAGAGAGCAGAAGGATAACTGCTTTCTCACCTAAGCAGTATAAGTTTATGACACCCTCAAAAAAAGGCTGGAAAACTGCTACAGCACATTGTGCCAAATAGAATCTGAAATCTCTGTTTTATCTTCAGGGTTTAGGAACTCACCTGCTACAAYGAAAGGGAAGAAGTCTTTAAGATACTGGTCCTTTCTCAGTTTCTTACACAATTGTTGCCTCCAGTAAACCAAGAAGTTATTTAGGATCACAGAACCATAGAATGATTTGGGTTGGAAGGGACTGTGAAGCTCATCTTGCTTCAACCCTCTGCCATGGACAGGGACACCTTCCATCAGACCAGGCTGCTCCCAGCCCTAACCTGGCCTTGGACACTTGTCCAAGTCCCTTTGGAAGGCATCCTGTCCTTCAGGTGTGTCAAGCACACCACTCAGCTTGGTGTCACCTGCAGATGTGCTGAGGGTGCACCCCGTGTGACACTCTGTGTTGTTATGATAATAAATAACAAAATTGAAAGCTTCACTAACAAATGCACAGATATTAAAGTTCTTCCCCATTAAAATTCACAGGCTTGCAATCATTGTTAAAAGATAATGGCCCCAACATCAGATAGGAAAACAAARGATTTAATTACAGGAACTCTGGTATAATTTGAATATGAAACAACAGAGGATTAGATAATGCATTTAGCTTTCACAGGTGAAGATTCCAATAAATTATCTGTGAACTTCCCACAAATGACTCCTACCTTCTGAAACTGGGGAATTGCAAGAGCCATCTACATTTGAGATGGCATCTTGCTCAGAAGAGAGAGCAAGAAAACAGAGAGAAACTGGGAAATTAATGCTTAAGGCAATRTTCTCTTGACCAAAGAATAAGGGCAGTACAAGTCAATCCACTTCATACCTGTAGCGACATCTGTGTTTCTCCACTTTGAGAGAAATAAATCTCCTTGCTTTCTTATCCACTCTGAACAAAAAAGACATTTCTCAAGGTTTCTACTTGTAAGAAAACATGTCTTGAGGAGACTGCCATGATACAGTGTGTTTTTCAGAAGCTGAGGTGACACAGCCAGTCCTCAACTSCAAAGGCAGCAGTCCCCTGCCTGTTTCTTGGCTCAGGTTGCACAGTGAGGGATATTGCCTGAACTTCCCTAATTCCTTCTCTTAGCATTTACCTAGGAGTGCCAAAAGAACCAAGGGCCACTAGGTTTATTAACTACAGCTTGTAAGAGAAAGAGAGAGAGATTAATAATATTAAGTTTAAGGCCAACATGGGTAATGGTCCTTAATGAGGCTTAAAGACTTTGGGCAGCTGTGATTATAGGGCAGAAGTATTTCAGGAATCTTAGCTGGGCACTCATTCTCTGGGCAGCACAGATGCTGCAGCATAAAGAACCAAAAGCTGTAAGTCCCCACAGACCAGGTGAAACCCCAGCTTCAGACCAGGTGAAATCACAGACCAGGTGAAATCACAGACCAGGTGAAACCCCAGCTTCAGACCAGGTGAAATCACAGACCAGGTGAAACCCCAGCTTCAGGTGAAACCCCAGCTCCCTTGTAGGCACCAGGTGAAAACAGAAGCGTGGCCACAACTCTAACAAAGCACCAGGAAAGTATTCATTGTCCTCATGCAAAACCAGCACTCAGGTGTCCCCAGAGACCCCATCTGCCACGGTATCATGTATGGGGAATTATGTGAATTACATTAGTGGTGAATCTGCTCCTCTGACTGCAGTATTTGCAGGGTGAGGTTGTTTTCAAAGCTGCAGACTTTTCATGCTGAAGCAATTTTTAAGTACTCTAATGCAAAGTGTAATCACACATTGATTTTTCCATTAAAACTACAAAAATCTTAAATACCTTGGGGGTGCTGGCCTCAATTAGTCCCTATTCTTCGATTCTATTTCTCTTGGTGTTGTTTTGCCATCCCTCAGTGTAGGAGGAAAGGAAGAGTGTCCACTTACGCTGAAAGCACAATCTTCTATTACATGGGTCCAGTTAAAAGCAGGAGTAGATAAATTGCTTTCTGTACAATAGGGAGGAAAATTATGCTGGGCTCTCCCCATGTTCCCTTTTAAATTGCAGTGTGGGAAACTTGAACATAGAGATGTCTGGATTTTGGAAGTTTCCATTGAGTCTATTTTACTGTGGGGTTTTTTTTCCAAACTGACAGAAGTTCCCCTGCTCTTCAGAGGAGATTATTTGTACACAATTGCCCTGAGAAGCCATCATCCCTCAATGCAGCCTTTCCATTGTCACCTGTTGAATAGCTGAGCTGCGGTTTTGTGCTACCAGCATTCAACAGYACTGATTGGTTTTGCCACTGACACCAGGTTAATGCTTTTGTAGAGAAGAGGAAGACAAATTTTGCCCAACAGCAGCAGGAAAATAATTTKATTTTATCACTTTTGCAAGAAGCAGGACCTAAAAGAAAAAACTTACTAGTTACAGAGGGTGGATGCCCAGATACCAGAGAGGCCAGGCTCTGGTCTGTTGGTCTGAATGTCCACCCATTTCAGTGCAATGAGCCTCCTACTTGTCTTTGTGGAATTCAAAACCCTGCTCAGGAAACGATATGGATGGAATCACCACACAAAACCCAGAGAGATTAAAATAAAATCCAGCCTACAGCGTACTCATCTTCAGACATGGCTGCAGCAAGGTGCCTGAAGAAAGGCAGCTCGATGGAATGATTAAAGAATTGAACCACAAGGAGTCAATGAAGCTGAGTTTAAAGAATGTGGGCTGGAGCTGTGCTCTGGAATCTCATCAATTAGCTTATTCTTTTCATTTTTGTTCTATCCCCAACCTTTAGCTTTTTCAGTAGGGAAAAACCCAGCCAAATTCCAGCCTATGAAGAAACATCTAATTTTCCTGTAACAGAAGTCTGTTGTCAAATTACACTGTGCCTGAGTCATACCTGGATGACAACCATGCATTTTTCACAACTACCTGAGGTACTCTGAAGTAATTTGCCTCCTGAAATTTGCCAAGTGCCTTACAAAATACACTTCTTCAGTGATCTTTGGAGAGGCTATTCCTACACATAATACCTTTATTCTGAGCAGAGCATTAGGCTGCCAGCAGCAGTATATGACAAGAAAATGGTGCTCCATCTGAAGTTCTAAGAGATGCTTTGAAGTTCTGAGTCAAGGTTTTATCTAGATTCAGCTAATGGCTCAGTRAAGCTGGTCATGGTGTTCACAGGGGCTTTGGTGCTGTTAGGCATTGCTTTAACAACAGCCACCAAAAAAGTGGCATGGCCTTGGTCAGGTCTGACTTCCTCCTGCCTAGCTTTTCCAGCCCTTCCCTTCTGCCCATTTTCTTTTTGTTTGTTTTTGTTGGGTTTTTTTTGGTTTTTTTTTCCACTCAGAGACAGGGACYCTCTTTCATTCCATGGCACTCAGCAGTGTCAGTAAAGCCCCTGGCTGCTCTTGCCCTGTAAAGCAGACCTGCCCTGAAGCTGTCTGTACCCCCATACCACATCCCAGGAAACCACCACTGCCACTGCCTTCAGGYTGACACTCAGTGCATTTGACACACTTAAGTGTTATACCCCACCAAAAAAAAATTCAAAACCTCCACTACACTGCCTTTCTCAGATGAAGGCACTGCTGCAGGTTATAACAAATTCCCTTGCCTGCTTATTAAAAGAGCTGCAGGATATCTGCTGTCCAGGCAAAATTCATCCTACATCAGATGGTCCCAGAGCAGAAAAGTTGCAGTTCTGCAGAGGTGGGAAAGRGAGAGCAGTGGGAATTTCCTGCCTCACATGTCCCAGGGGAGCTGATGGTGCTGGGTGGTACCAACAGGGCCTCCAGCTGGGCAGGTCCAGCACCAGCTCTGGCTCCTGCAGACTGCTGCAGCTACAGCAGYGCTTCAATGCACCGCCACCAGCACTTCCATAGCAGCCAGATCACTTGGATATTTCTCTTTTCTGGATGGAACATCTCAGGAAGGACAGATGTTTCATCATGGACAGGAGACAGAAAAATGCTGCCCAGATGTCAACTGGCAAAGCACCCACCATGCCCAGCAGCCCCACTCAGTGGATCTGTGGAAACAKAGGAGTGCTGCTCCCAAGGGCCAACTGGAAGAGTATAACGTAAAGAAAGAGGATGTAGCAGCACAAATGGACCCTTATTTCAATGTCTGTACTGTGGTAGGCTTGAGGCTGCTTTATGCAAAATGATCAAGGCTTTCAGCAGAAGCTCAAACTGAGGCTGCYAAGGAAAACATGACAGAAGCTTCAGAACCAATGCCTTTTTCAGCTGGGATCGTCAGAACTCACTTTGTTGTAGAGTCAGGCCCAGTGATGACAAACCACACAGCTGGTTTTGTACAAATGTGCTTCTGGACAACGACCAGGTTGGTGTGGCCATGGCCAGGGAGCAGGCACTGCTGGTGCTGCTTTCCCTCCAGCAGCTCGTGTGGAGGCTCATCCCACACTGCTGCCCTCTCCCAGTGTTAACACTTCCTAAAGATTCTTAACTTACTTTCCTCAAGACTCTTAACTTACTTTCAGCCATGGAAGCATTCTTTTTATAATGTTTATAATTATTGCACTWGTTGGAGCTAACTTTTACAGAATTCTTCCATTACATTCCCTTTCTGTGCTTGCTACAAACCACTTATAATATTKATAAGATATATGCTCTCAAACCCACCCTTTCTTGAGAGCTCTCCTACAGTGTAGGACCTCAGCTCAGGTGCTGGAGCAGCAGGAGGTCCCCAGTGGCACCTTGTCACCATTTAGGTGGTCACTGCCTTCATGGCCATAGGAGAAAGACAAGATCAAGCAGCCACAAAGACTAAACTGATYCCTGCCAGGCTGGGTCAAGCCTATTAAGAGGTTTTAAATACTGTTAAAAGCTTGCATTTCATGAAAGAGCCATCAGCCAAGTGTTTTCAGACTTATTTCAGCTACCCAGTTTCTTGCAGGGGTGTCACCCCTCCTGCAAGCATCAATACCATCTATGGCAAGTAATCTTTCAACATTTACAATTAATTTCCATGAATGTTCTCAAGTGCCACAAAATAACATGACACTAAAAAAGCACTATTTCCTCCYGGTGTCATCCTCTACTTAGCTTTTTCTCATAGTCAGATTTATGATTTTAATCTCCATTTTATAGAACTTATCACTTTTAACAACCAGAAGAAAATGCTAAATTGTTTTTATTGCTGTTAGATGCACAAAGACACGATGCTATACACTGTCATTTACATTTCACATTAAAAGTGAAATATGCCGTGAATGTGCAAGTATTGGTTTTAATTTGACCCATCTGTTAAATGAAAAACAAAGAGGACTTCTAAATCACAATATTTAAATTCAGCAATTTGTAAACAATTTATATGTTCATTTCTTCTGGGTTAAAACTGCCCTAAAGCATCACTGTTATGAAATCTCCAAATTAAATTGCTTTACACTGTTCTCAGAAATGCAAGCCAGAGTTTCTTCCTCTTCAGTTTATTAATTTATTCCCCAAGCCAAGTAAATTAGCAAGACTTGTAYTAAGAGTCTTGCCACTGAAATAATTTTGGGGAATTCACACAAGTATCTCCTGCCTCCAGAAAGCTGAGAGTACAATGGAAGTGTCAGATACACRGGGGGGCAAATTCCCTTATCAAAAAGGGCAAAGCAGCTGCTTTTGTTTATTCAGCACTTCTGCAAGCAGCACTGCATCTCCTGTTCCATGCTAGAGTACCAGAAAAAACAATCAAGAAGGGGAGGAAAAGTCATGGCAATTTACCTTCCCCTCTCAGCCCAGCCAGGATTTGGATCTCAGGTTTGGCTTTAGTGCAGCTGTGATAACGTGCAAGGGGAGAGAGAGCCACACATCTCTAAGGATCCCCCAGGCAGCACTTCCAGAGCAGATCCCTTTTTCTGCTTTGTGCCACAGGTGTGTTTAGCTCCACTGCTGAGCCTGCAYCCCAGAAATCTGTACTGTCACTGCAGTGAGGGACACAGAGCTCTATTTACAAACCCCAGATGRGGCCTCTCCACACCTTGTGAGAGGAGAGGATTTCTTCATTTCATGGCCTGACACATGGCAAAAGCAGGACKAGATGAGGAAGGAGAGGATCCTCAGGGGGAAAAAATATTAAAAAAGAAGAAAAAAGTAATACAAAATCTAATCTACTTAAAGTTGTAGAAGTGGACAGATGCACAAATTTCAAGTCCCTCTCTGCCAAATCAGTCAGAGCACCAAAAAGCAAGACAGATACTGGGTGTACTGTGCATYCCTACCCTGGATCATTCATTTATTATATCCAGCACCATAATAAGGRGCCCAACAAAACAGGAACTAACAGCAATGCAGGCAGGACATGATGAAGGGTGCCTGTAAGACTATCAGCAAACGTGGAGACTGCATGGATCACTGCCCAGAAAGATTCCAGGCTGGTGGAATGACAGCTCCATTAGTTTTTTGTCTGATGAATGTGGCGAGAGAGATCAGAATCAAACATAATTTCAGGGTTACAGGCCTTCAAATAAAACCAGAGGRAAAAAATTCAAAGAGGGCAACCAAAATTTGTGAGACCAAATCAACTCTCCAGTCCAGCTTCCTTAATGCTCAAATGCAACACAGCCATAACTGCTGAGGCTGAGAACTCTCCAAGGAGCGTCCTGGATTAACAGGGAAATGCCTTCAGAGAGAGACAAGCTTGAGATCTTGCAAGACAATCTTCCCTCCCATCAGCAGCCTTACTAAATACACTCATATTTGTAATTTAGTGGGAAAACATATATAAATATATAAAACATRWATAAATATGGAAAAACATATAAATATATATAAAATATTTTTGTATAAATATATTTAAAAACATATATAAATATATAAAACATATATAAAGTAGAGCTACTTTATAGCCAGACAACTGTTGCCTATTGCTACCTCAAAGGTCAAGCTGCAACAGCCTGTCACCCATATTGCTGCATGTAATAAAATCCAACAGAAATAGCAGACAGTGAGTGGATTTTTCCTTCCTTTTCCCTCCCGCCTGTTCTAATGACAAAAAGAACCAAAAGCACACAGAAACATCAGGCTTCTTGAAATGCATCATTGCAACCAAAAGTATTATCTCTCATTTTGTACCACTTTGAAACTCTCTCCTTGGGAGAGCTTGGTGAGATAAAACCAGAGGTTTCTGGGCTTTCTTCCCAAGTGGAAAGGGGGTAGGGGAGGAAGGGGAGGCAGAGGAGGACATGGCTCTTACCCAGGAATAAARTGATCTGTCTCCTGGAGCTCTTGCCCTCCGAACTTTCACTTTTCCTCAGGTACTGCTCCTGGTGCTTCAGTCCACCCTTCACTGCCAGAGCCCCCTTCTTGTGGATCATCAGGGCTTTCATCATGCTGTGGCACATGAAGGTGACAGAGCCCAGCACGACGATGTACACAGCAAAGGCGCTGAAGATGCTGGCTTGGAACAGAGACCACCTGGAGGAGAGGCAGGTGCAGATGGTCATGTTGTGCTTCAGCTCAGGAATGTAGTGCCTGGGAGTGGGTTTGACACAGGAGCTCGTYCTCTCGTAGCCCTCGATGGCCTCCAGGGGATATTCTGTGCCCATGGCAAAGAGCAGGGGCAGAGCCACAATGAGGGACGTGCCCCAGACAAAGGCAATGAGCAGCTTCACCGTGCGGGGCCCGGACACGGCCTTGAACCTGAAGGGGTGGCAGATGGCCACGTACCTCTCAAAGCTGAGCGTGGCCACGTGCAGCACCGTGGCGTAGCTGCAGGCCTCGAAGAGGAAGTAGTAGAGCTTGCAGGCAACGTTGCCATTGGGGGTGGAAAAGGGGCTCCAGATGGCACTGAAGAATTCCACGGGCATGCCCAGCAGGATGACCAGCAGGTCGGAGCAGGCCAGGCTCACCATGTGGTCAGTGACCTCCTTCTGCAGGTAGCCTTTCCTCTGCAGGATCCTGGTGACTTTGATGGTGATGCTGTTGCCCAAGAGGCCCGCGACAAAGATGCAGATGTAGATCAAGGCCAAGGTGATCTTGACCCACAGAGCCACCTCAAACTCCGGGACGTGGCTGTGGTCGATGCGAGGAGAACAGTCTGAGGYGGGAGTCTCTCCTGCCATGAGCAGTCCCAGGGTGGAGGAGGTTCTCTCCTGCCCTCTCCAAGTTGCAGGTTCACAGCAAACAGATTCTCCTCACTTTGCCCCTCTCCCCGAGCCACACATGTCCGAGCAGTCAGGTATAACGAGTGTGTCTCAACCAGCCACACCTGTGGGGTTTGTTGGTTTGTGAGCAACAGCCTCTGAGTCAGTAAGTTAAACAGGAAAGTGTTTCAGCTCTTACCTTTCTTTATACCAAACACCTCTTGCTCTTTTTGGAATTTCCTCCTCCTTTCTCYACGGGATGAAGCCTCTGTTCTCCAGCCCTTCACGGTGTGAGCTGCTCTGCTTTCCACGTTCGTCTGTTCCCCAGCAAGCAAAGCAGCTTTTGGTCCTGGCCCCAGCAGGAGGAAGTCACAGTCTGTGTGGTTTTTCTACTCTGTTAACCATTAACCAAAATCTTGGCCATCCTTAGTCACTGGCAGCACAGCAGGTTTCGAGAGAGGGAAAAAATAGAAAAAAGCAAGCCCCTGGTATCTGAAAGTCACTTCCTGTCACAGGAAGAGGTGTTTCTCCTRAAGCTGTGGTTTGGTAGTCAGGCTGAGTGTGGTGAAGAGAAAGTGTCTCCTCATGATAACATTCCCTGGGCTCCAGACYTCACTGCTGTGTGTGTTACTGCCCACATGCTTCACTATCTTACATTTCCTTTAACGAAGAGCTCACATCTGCAGTGCTGGTTATGGAGCCTGAGCAGCCACGGACTGATTTACACCAACAGGAGGTTCTGCTTTTCAGCTGCTGCTAATGAACTGGTAGCTTCTTAAAATAACTGCTTAGACAGACTCYAAAGAGGCTTCTTGGAAGTTATAAAATGAGATGGGCTCTAGATTTAGACACGTGGATTCTTTCCCTTCAAATTTCCATCTTTTCATGTAAGATAACAGAAATAACCAAGTCAGTAATCCCAGTCATGCCAATGCTTTCAAATAATCTGGAGTGGCAGGGATGCAAATGTTCTTCCTCCTCCTGTGTCTCACCCCAGGGGGAAAGAATTTGATGTGGTCTTTAGTTTTAGTTTCAAACTATAGCACTGAAGGCTCCCGAGGTAAC
The DNA here is from genome assembly GCA_014549065.1 of Cardinalis cardinalis. Classification (NCBI taxonomy): domain Eukaryota; kingdom Metazoa; phylum Chordata; class Aves; order Passeriformes; family Cardinalidae; genus Cardinalis; species Cardinalis cardinalis. The sequence goes on from JACDOX010000036.1 coordinate 4,336,185, forward strand.
CCCTGGAAACATTTAATTAGAGGGGGTGTATATAGATTAGGAAACCAGGAAACCTTTAAATTACAATGCAAAATGACAGCAGAGCTTTTGCAGCTGTAATAGAGAGAGGCCYAGTACAGTGAACTGCTCCAGTGCCAAATCTAAGAGCAGTGGGCTCACAAAGTGATTTTTATTAACTAGACAAGCTCATGTGACACTTGCAGCTCATGATAAAAGAGAAACATTAGGAAATTGTCATTAAACAGTCTCCTCACATTCAGTGGTTATCACTGTACCTCAGCAGCCCAAGTACACAATGAACAGAAAGATGCCCCAAACAGGATAATCAGCACCTGTTTCTGTGCATTATTGATGCACTTCTGTTTCCAAAAAATCACCTCAAACCTGGCAGAACTTCAAGCTGTGTAGTCCCAGTCATCTTTCCTTACGTTTGATAATTCACATTTGTTCTGCTCAGACAAGCTTTCTATTATTACCCCATTTCTTTCACTTAATTTTACTTTATAAAAGTGTGAACAAAGATTACATATGCATGACTGAATTGTGGAAATGAAGCTAATTAAAATTTGCTGCTTACCATCAAAAGGGAAAAGGGAGAGAGAGAGAGAGAGAGCAAAAGAGAGGGCCCAATAGGATTAGATCTCCCCCTTTTTTTTCCACACCAATTATAAAATGCAGAACACAATTTTACGTTTTCAATATTATCTTTAGAACATACACAAAGTTTATTAAGTTTCTAATAAAGAGCTGGTGCCACAAAGGGGATAGGAAGGAAAGAGACAATTGTGGATAATCATAGATGGAGACCATTAAAAATAAAAAAAAATCCTCCATGGGTTACTGGACTAGATAAACCAGGAGTGAGTATTCCAGAGTAAAATGCCTATTGTGGGTGATTACAGAAAGATATATCTTCCTGGAGAGAGGCATTTCTCCACAACTAAATATGCTTAATGCCTCTTTGTGGCATGGAGGTTGAGAGCTCTCAGTTTTTACCCTGGTGGATGTGATACCAGTTTATAAACTCAGGATTTTTGTAATGGTCCCACCTTAGGCATTTCATTAAGTTTTTCTTGATACTTTGTAGCAGTGAATACCATGAGTTAATTTCTGTGTTGTTCCTTTCCCATAGCAGTTTTGAAGGTGAATGTGGAATTGTACCTGGGAGAACACTCCAGGGAGTCCCTCCAGACCCCATTTGTTGCATGTGCACACCATGACTTCAGCTGCTGAGGAGGAGGAGGAGGCAAGAGCATTAAGGACAGAACCCACTGTATTTCCCTTCCAAATCAGCACCCATGGAAGCTGCACAGMCCCTTGGTGAGAGAGCTGAGCCTCCTGGGGATGCAGATCCCATGGGCTCAGGGTGCAGCTGGTGCTGCGTGCCCTCACTCAGCCACTCCATGCTCTCACAAATGTTTGTAGTGATGCAGTTGGCAAGAGATCACTGAGAATGAGCACAGAGGATCACTGAGATGGAGCACAGATTGTTGTTGCTGTAGTGCAAAAGGTGATTTGTCACCTTCAGAGCTAACAAAGCTGCTGTGATGGCCAGCCCCAGTTTGTTATCCAACAGAGTGTACAAGGTTTCCTGGAGGGCTGTTTTGCTTTCTGGACTGGTCCTTGGATGCCACCATGGTGAAAAGCCTTTAGGGCAGAAGAAAGCAGAGCTTTACCATCCATCCACGGAGTGAAGCTGCCTTGAGCACCTTGCAAAGCTCACCCACTGCTTTGCCCCCACCGTGCCTGGGGACCAAACTCCTGAAGAGGTAAAAACTGCCAGGTAGCAAAAAATCATAGCTGGAATGAATGTTGGGAAACCAAACCCGTGTGACGGATGCTGTTGCATTTGGGTAGGCAGGTTGCAGGTTAACCCTTTCCAGCCTGCAGAGCCCGGGGGCTCCTGCCTGCCCAGAGCCTTTCCCTCCCTTGTTGTGCCAGGCTGGTGCAGCATCACCCCGTGGTCACTGCTCGAGTGCCACCAGCACAGAGCCAGCCTGCTCTGACTGGCACACAGGCACTGCCACACTCCCGTTATCTCTGCAGAGTTATTTCTCCATAGCTGCGTTGTGAATATGCAAATCCACCTTAATTGGCTACRCTAATCACACTGCTCCGACTGGTTTCTGTTCTCGAACTGTTCAAGCTACTTGACAGGAACAAAGGAAATATCTCAGTTTCTTGCTTCCCTTAGCTTAAAAACTCTAAAACCTAAATGAAAAAGGAGAGCTATCTCAAAAGCAAAGAAAATGAGGCTGTGAAAAGGATTAACTTTTTTTCAGATAAAAGCACATTGACTGTTTTTTTCTTGCCAGTCTTTACCATTTCCCATCTCAGCGAACCTCTTGTCCCCAGAAGAGCTGTGATACCTTTGTCTTGCCAGTATTTGTTTAGAGAAAGTGAATCCTGGGCTTGTTCGATTCCCTTCGAAACACAAAGTAAACAAAATGAGATTGCTGTTCTGCACTGACAGCTACTCTGATCTGCACTGGCAGAGGGGAAAGTGCTGCAGCAATGAAAGGAAGAAGCAACACAGACAAAAGTGAAATGTCCGAGTGATTTTAAATGTTTTAAGAAATCAATTTGCTTAAGAGAGCCCATGTTGGCTTTGTAAATTATTTTTCATTAGAAATTTAAATAATTAAAGACAGCTCTCAGATAACTTGTGGCTTCTTTCTGCTTTCTGGAATCTAAGCCTCTTTACCCTTGAGATCCATTTCTGTTCTTCTGGTGAGTTATTATTGAATCATKTTTTTTCTCCTTTGGAAGATTATTGTGATAGTTAATAATATAAATAAATACAAGCCTTTTGTGAAGTTTATTTCTTATTAATTTCCCTAGGAGTTTGGGTTTGGGTGAAACAGTTTCATGACCCTTGTGCTKTTAACTGCTTGGCTCCTTCTCTTCTGGCAGCATGAGAGACTGGGCTATGTGAGCTGGGCAGTGCATCTTCCGTGTAACCTGAACATCCATAATGAATTCTAATGGAATTACAAAGGTTGCACGTGGAAAGCTGGCATCTTTTATTCAGCCATGTGCAGTGCTACCTGCTGTAATGCCATCCTCTTGGAGCAGTGCATTGTGAGTGTTTGCTTCTTTGGAGGATGGAGACAGGATTTCAAGAGTGCTTCCAGGATACACAGTGAAAAAGGTCTCTGCTCCAAATCATTCCATCTAAATAAATAGATGAAAGCACTTYTCTGCTTGCAGTGTATTTTACAAATTGGCAAGCAACATGAGAAGAAAGTGGGCACAGTAAGAAYAAATTGTTTCTCCAAGATACAGGAAATCTGTGCAACACCTGAGCCTCCTCACCAGTACACTGGGTTCCTGCTAACTTCCTCACATGACCTGCAACACCAGGACTGCTGAGCAAGAAATGCACTTCCACAGGTCTTCACTGGCTGCTCTGGTGCTTTTAACTGATGTTAATTCATGATAATTAAAGCACAAGTACAGCGCTAAAACACATAACACAGTCATATCTGGAGCTGTTGAACAATGCACCACTTGCTGTCTGATCTCCCTGGTAAATTAAAGGCATTAAAGCTGTTCAAAGCCTTCACTCAATTGCAATGCTGTCTGAAGTAAACCAAATGCACCAGGAGCTTTGTGATCTGCTGTGATTAGGTGGAAGAGCACTTTGCCTGGCAAGGAAGTGAAAGGGTTAAAGTTCCGTTCTTGGAGTAAGGGAAGAGATTCCTTTCTCTGTCCCTTAACACTGCAGGAGGTGTTAGCAGGCCAAGGAGAGGCCAGCAGCCCTGGCCCCAAATGGAGAGCAGCTGATTAGACAGGCTGGAAAATGCAGGTAAATCTGAAAGGTGATGGTCCTTTTTGCATCCTCTGGGCATGAGACATCAAAGGAAATGAGTTTATTTATTTCCCAGGGCTGACAAAGGARCTGCAACTTACAACCAAAACGAACAAATACACTAAGCCCAGGTTCCAGTAATCACAAATTTACTATATTGAACTCATATCCTGAAATATCTGTCAGACTTCCCTCTGTCTGAAGCACAGTGACCCCAAAGCACAACATCTGGTTCAACAAATCTCAGTCTTGGGGCACAATCCCCAGCACACTGAATCAAATCCCATTCTTCTCTGTGTAACTTCTGAACTGCCACCTTGTCCATATAGATGTTAATGACTGCAAAATTCAATTCAAAGCTCCTATTTGAGAGCATACTCAGCTCCTTATGCCATATTTTAAGCTAAACTCTTCTGTGCAATGTACTTTTCCAGCTCAACTTTTGACAGAGGTTCACACTTTTGGATGCTGCTATGCTACTGCCCTAGAAAAAAACTTGAGATTTCTTTCTCTGAATGTGGCTCATTGCTGAAAGTGACAAGACAGAGAGAACTTCTGTAAAAATGCACCTCACATCCTGAATTCTCCATAATTTTTTTWAAAATCTGCAAGGTTGATAATCTATGGAAATTGTTGTCACATGCAGGTACCAAAACTCCAGAGCTCATGCTTTTTTTTTTTCTCTACCAAACTAAGGGAGAATCTTCTTTAAAAATGTTGATGGTTTAATCCATCTCCTGAAAAAATCTCTTTATTCAAATACCAAGCCTTATCATTGGGAAAAAAAGGGCAAAAATCATCTCCTTGCTTGCTTCTTGTGCTTGCCATTTTGTCACTGTCAGGACCTGCACTCATGTGCCCAGCTGAGCTATTACAGAATAATTTTGCCTCTTTTCAGAACTCAGCTGATGAGGTTTAGCCTGGAGTAAACCAATTACCAATTTTGACCCAATTCCAAGGAGCCCTCGCAGCACATCACCACAGCAAGGATACTCCTGCCACCCTGCTCCTTCTCATTCACAATACATGTAATTAAAAATATCCAGCTTTTCATTTTAAGGGTCCTGTGTTTTACCATTATATAGTTCATTCCCTTGCAGAAACATCACCAAATTCAATTTTAAATAGCTTTTAAGAGAAAAGGCAGAGTGCTTCACCTGTTGCTGTGATCTGGGCTACAACAGGAGACAACAATCACCTCTGGATTCAGCAGGAAAATTAATATTATACAGTAATTTATGCATCTAGAAGATGCCACATCTKGTTTCTAAGTAAAACATGTAAATTCTGACAGAGATGAAATCTGGCCAGAATGCAGGGCTTCAGTTCTTGTTCTCAGCAAAAAACACTAGGTGCATTTGGCTCCAGGATATTCTATCACCAGCTCAGTGTTGACTCAGGGAGGATTGCATTTTTTCTTCAGTGCATTTTAGCTGTCATTGAAATGCAGAGGCAAATATTAACAGTGTAATGGSACTGTTTGGCAATTTAGCACTATATTGATAAATGCAAGTCAAGCAAGGAAAATATAAAACAAACAAACGTGCAAGGGAGTTGTTCTAAACTTAGAGCACACACTTTACCTCAGAGTTAAATTTGTGTTGCTTGCAGTGCTGATTTCTGATGGCCCTGCACAGTGTGTGTGGGGTTCATTATTTGCTTTGGGCATGCACTTATGCTCACTTTATCAGTGTAACTTCCTTTATTCTGGAAATGCTTCTATTAAACAATGATCTGGGAAGCATCTGCTCACTGTCCTACAGATCTAAATCCCAAAACTGAACAGGGAAAACAGGAAATGGGATCCCAAACTGTTTATTTCACCTGGATTTATGTGGTCYTGCATTCTCTGCAAGTGGTTGTTGAAGCACAACAGGACATACCTATGATCAATAAATTGTTATGACTCCACACATCAGGTAAGTAAAGCTCCTCTGTTTGGGAAAAATACAAAACCACATTTTTCTGTAGTGAATGGAATGCTTCTATACAAATTTTGAAGCATGAATTATAGGAAGTTAACATGAAAATATTTTAGTTAAGCCTTTTTTTTCCTCTTTGCTCTCTGAATCTCTAATTCTCTCCCCCTCATCCCCACCCCTGTTGACAACAGTTTCTATATTTGTTCTGTACCATGCTATTCCTACTAAGAAAACATATGCTTTGAACAGCTGGAAATGCCAACCTGCTGCCACCAGGCCTGTTGTGACACCTGACACTGTCTCCCCAGGAGTGYCTGTTGGCACTGAAGATCTTCCTCACTGGAACCAAGACCTGATTGATGCCATCCTAAAGAAAATGTGCAAAATATTCCTCTTGCCCTGGGAGTCTCTCTTTTCTCTGTTGACAGAAAAGACTCCCAGCACAAACACAGCATGGAGACAGCATGTAAAAATCTTTGTGAGTGCATCAGCTGACATATCCCACACATTTTGTGAATGCTACTTTGATTGCCCAACTGTTGGGTGGCTTCTCTTTGTTATTGTAGCTCCCAGTCTTAACTTCTCTTTGATTTAAGAGCCATCAGGAAGAATCACTGCATGCAGAAACCAGCTGGCAATATAGACTGCTCAAGAGTCATTAGTGTTACAGGACATCCATTCAGATGAATAAAGGACTTGGGTCTAGGTCAAAGGAAAGCACTCTTCCAGAATGGGCTTGCCTGGCTTCCTCCTGAAGAAACATTTGATTAGGAATAGAAATTATATGGAGACACTGTCCACAGTCCACAGATAGTCTCTCCAGATGCTACCTGGAAAGAAGGAACTRGAATTTGTGAAAATATAAAGTTTTAACTCAGATTTGTGAATTATCTATAGGAAGGAAAGGCTTTCTAGGCAAAAAAAAAGAAACCTGGAACTGTCAAACATCAACCAAAATCCTAAAGGGAYGATAAGTCAGGAAGGTCTTCTAGGAAATGTTTTGTGTGTAAGTGTTTGCAAGATTGGAGTTGGTCTTGGCTTTTGTCTGCATGTCTAAATGTAGGGGGATAGRATATAAGACAAKAAAGGTAGTGTAGAAAGTAATCTTACCCCTTAAGGAGTTGCAGCTGAGCCAATCATTAGAGATTGGGACCAGGCCTGACTTTACAGGCCACAGCTGTAGCCAGTAAGAAGAGTGTTATAAAAGAGTGGATTGGKTACCTGAGGCAGAACTGGAGTCAGTTCTCTACTGTKAGAAGAMGGAAGAGTCAGTGCTTGGAGGAACTGRCTATGAGAAACATCAAGGAGRTATGAAACTCTTGCACTAAGGAGACAACAATATGAAACCTTTGCACTATAATGACAACMTCTACATAGGCAGAGTTTAAAAATGCGTTTGCAAACTCTGTGTGAGACTTGCATGGAGCTCTGCAGGTGGGTGACTGACTCAGGGACTCTGCAGCTCTGGAGGCTGCACAGGGCTTAGAGTAGGCCCCGCTGCAATTCTCAGCACTCATCTCCAAAACAAATTCTTGGTAGAGGACCTGCACCCAAGGACACACTCAGAGACAGAGCTGAAGGGCACCTTCCACACAGGAAACCTGGAGTGGGCAGGAGAGGGCAGGTTCATGAACACCCTGCTCTCCTCATGGGGTGTATGCACACAGCTTGGCAAAGGAAAGGAACTAAGGAGCAACCCAAGAGACAGGTCTGAGATTGGTGAGTGCCAGAGGAAAATTGTTCTCTTATTTAGATCAAGCTCCACAGCCTTGCAGTGAGAAACTCCTGCCTGCTGAGGGTTTCTCTCTCCTCTTTTGGCCCTGAATTGACAAAGTCTCTTACTACCGACACTGAGGTCAAGGCTGACTGCAGGGCTTGTGGGAAGCCCCAGACTGCTCTGGAAGTTATGTAGTGCTACCATAAAAATAAATATCAGTCTGAAATCTAAGTACTTTACATCTTTAACTCCACTGTGTGGGGAATTCAGTGAGAAGGAGCTGAGGAACCACTAAATGTGATCAAAACAGCCATTTTTCTCTGTTAAGTGAAAATACAAGCTCTTCTATTTGCTCCCTTTGTTACGGGCAGAGATAATTTGCCTCCCACTCTGAAACATTTTGGAATAGAGTATCACACCCGTTGTCTGTGCTGTGTAAAGCTCCATTGTTTCATTCCCTCTATGATTGCAGCATCACTGGGGGAGATTGCTGTTTCCAAGGCACTGCAGCTCTTACCTGGGAGCCGTGAGAAATGACAGAGCCAGCCTCTCAAGCTGAGGGTGTCACATCCTTCCCAGGGAACCTGGGTTGTGTCCCTGAGAGCTGCTCCTCTTTGCTCTGTGTGAAACAGAGGGAAGCACCTCCCATGAGCAGGGGGATTTCCCTCTCCCTGAGCAGGTGGCTGTAAAGCCCTTCCCCCTTTTATCCAGACYGATAATTCCTGACTATTCTAAGCTTCCAAAATATTTTCTAACCCTTGGGAAACAAGTTATTACAGATTTCTACAGCATGCAAGCTCCAGCAAGTCATTGCTCTTTTTTTCAGTCATGCTTTTTGAGACCATTTACATCTCTACTATGTTACAAATTGCTTAATAATTGTTTTTGACAGGTTAAACTGGTAGTGAGTATAAAAGAAAATAATCCCAAGATAGTAAACTGAACAGTTCAGTTCTCTAACACATTACACTACTGGAAAGCCTTAAGGAGCAAACAAGATGGGAATCCTACAGACCAGGGTTATATCTAACACAGGTTAAAAATGAACATTATTCCCTAACCTTATAGCACCCATAGGAACCCAAAACTCTAGTGCAGAATTTTAGATTTACAACATTAGTAGAATAACTGCATTAGGATGCCATGATTTGTGTTACTAGTCCATGGAAACACTTTAATTCYTTTTTATCTCCTATGAGATCCTTCCCATAAGGATTTCTCTAAATTATACCTTCTGTCCTTCAGTGTTGTGGATTAATAATGCTTCGCTAATGAGGATTAAATAGCTCAAGAACTCTGTGATGTGTGCAAACAGCAACACTGTAAGGCAAGATTTGTATTCAGAACCAAGAACTTTGTTCAATTTTCAAAAACCTGGAATTATGCTGCAGAACTTCTTTAGGCAAAATTTCACTGCCTTCAATAAAAGCTGTGCTTTTTCACTCTTAGGCTCWTTACATTGAAGACCAGAAGGGAACAGGCTGGTTGGATCCCATGGCAGTCCCCCCACAGTGAGCACATTAGCTTCTGTTTGGCTGAGATATCTGCGCCCTTCTTCACCCAGAGACMTCCAGAGATGGAGGCATCATCATTTCTTTTTGTAGTTCCYTAAAATTGTGAGTACAGTTTCTTATTTGCAYGTGTTTGAKTTCTGCCTGCAGACTCTGCCTCTTSTTGTGACTCTAATTTAAGTCAAGCAGCYCTTAAGAAGGGACTCACAGGCTYTTCCAGTCACCCATGTACTGTCATCTGTGTGTTGTCTTCCTGATTATTTCTTCCTTACACCAAAATATCTGGCTCTGGTCATGTTTGTTTGTTTTCTACCTGGAATTCAGCTTTTTACACCTCTCAGGTCAGGGCTGCCCACGAAAGGCATTACTGCCTTTAGCCCCACCAGGGTGTGACACCTGGAGATACCTTCCAGTCCCATCAKATATTTCTCAGCTAACACTTCATTCTTCCTTCTCCTCCTCCTTTCTGCTACAGAATCACCTTGGCAAATGGCATTGAGTTTCAATTAATCTCCTAAAACATCTTTCAAGCTGCTGATTTCCAGGRAATTCTCCCTTCTGCAGAAGCATCCCTGACAGGTTTTCTTTTGGTTGCATTTTGTTCACGGGCTCAGATTTATYGACTAAACTGTAGAGCAGGCTGGGATACCCTGCCCTGATGCTGACCACTGCCCCAGGCTTTAATCCATGCACTTGCAGCTGGATCATTGATGGAAATGTTCAGTAGTTTCAGATGCTGTTTGAACTGTCTGAAAGAGATCCAGGTTTTCCTGTTTCCCAGAGGGAGAGCCCAGCTCCAGCCCGTGATTAGCCCGAGCTCRTCGGTCGATCTGCTGCACTTGGTTTAATGTTCCCCCAGCCAACCTCTCTGGAGTAATTTAAGAGTTCTGGAATAATTGCCAATGATATCTCATTTTTGAGATCTGCTTGCTCATTTTCAATGCATGTTTCACTGAAGCTGCAGAATGCAAAGTTTTTCAATAGAATATAAGAAAAATATTATCAATATTTATACAATAGCCATTATCAACACATTTGTAATCTCATTAAAAATCAGGCTTCCTTCATAAGCTATATTTTTCAGAAAAACTGTGCTGATTAACATTTATTACACTTCTGTCCTTTGAATCTYTATCATTTAAATCCCTTATTAACTTTTCCATTATTTTGCCAACATAAGGATGAGGGTGTCATTTCTAACCCATGTCAAGTTTTTAAAATCTTTTGACAAAGCTATTACATTAGCTATTTTACCCCACATTTCCTCATTTTAAAAGAGCATCACAAGGCCAGAGATGCCATTTTAAAAATCCTCTTTTCAGTTTTGTAGAGTGCAAGACAACCAGATCTGCTGCTTTAAGTCTTCCTGCTGTGATATCAACCAAGAAACTTCATTGAACATTTCTGAATCACTACAGACAATTTTGCTGTCTTCACCTGGAAACAGCCTAACACTTGAGTGGGGTCTGAAGGATTGGGCTGTGATTTGACTGGAATATTCCATTGCATCACATGGCTGTATTTAATTTCTAAGCTCTGCTGAAAAGTAAATTTACTGTGCTCTGCCTGCATGGTAAATGGCTGGATACCACAATCCTACTGCAATCAACTGCAATAGTTCTTCAACAGGTTTGGGTCCAACCCCAACTGAATTATGAATGGCAAAAGCTGCTGAGGTGAGCTTTCCAGCTCCCCCACATCTCCTTACTATTCCTGACCTAACAGGAGGGAGCCAGCRTGTGGAAAAGATGAATCACTTCCATTTGCAATTTGAGCAAACTGGTGTATTAGCTGTGCTGAAGGCTTTTAGGGACATGGGCAGGTGTGAATCTGTTTTACTGGGGTTTGGTAGGAATGCARAGAGACAAAAGCAGGCTGCAGATGCCAGGTTTGTACTTTGTGTTACTGAAGCCCTCCTAGTTCAGCAACATCTGTATAAATAAACACACACTGAGGCACGAGAGGGTAACCTGCTACCCAAGCACTGCAGTGACTCTGGGTGGAAGGATYCTTCTCTGAGCTCTGTTGTTCTGGCTTAGGTTCCTCATAAGGACATTTGTTTGCTTTTGCAGCAATAAAGGATTAAGACTTTCATGTTCTGTTGAAATAAGCCAGCAGYCTTTATGCTGCAGTGCCAGAGCTCTTCATCAGAAGCACAGACTTAGCAAATCACACAATAAATGTGTTATCAGTCTTGCCTTATCAGAAAAGTTAACATGAGCACACTGTTAGGAAAAATCTGGCTGGTTTTGGTGGTACATGGGCTGTGTTATCAGCAYCAGTTCTGATCCTGAAGTATTCTGTAATGCCCAAAAGGATGGCATGTAAGTATCTCATTTATGATAAAGAGGTGTCAGTATAAGTTCTGAAGCCAAAATTGCAAAGCTGGATTTCTTGTCTCACAGTAGATTTCCAAACAATCTTTGTACTGTGGTCATGTTTCAGTGCTGAGCTGTACAATTTATCCCAGGGATGTCATTGCACACTCCCAGATTACTGTGAACTTCAGACACTGGTATCAACATTTTATTTAGTTGTTCTTACACATTGCTGCTGTGATGAAGGTCTGGAATAGAGAACTGATTTGGTTTGAATGCTTGAGTAAGATATTCCACAATGGCCTCAGAGAAAACTTTCAAAGGCCAGCCTTTAAGGGGAAATGAAAGCTGTGTGGAGATTTTAGCCTCAAAGCTAGGTGTGTAAGAACTGAAATTCCTCACCATGCTGGGACAAACAGCAAACCCTGTGACACAAGCTCCTGGCCCAGGTGGCTCCCTGCCAGCAGGGCTGGGCTGGAGCTGCTGCCCTGCTGCTAAACATCAGAGAGGCAAGAACCAGAGGCAAYCCCCTGCCCCTTGGACTCACTGCAATTCACAGACTAAAGCTGCTCTGGAACAAGGTTACCACGGAGCCAACTAGGGCAGGAGGAGAGTTGGAGCAAYGACCTTCTTGCTTTTAAGGCCACATTGTCACATCTTCCTTTAACTGCTGTGAAAGTCAATTCCACCTTTGGCAGCACCAGCAACTTTTGAGATACAGCCTGTTCCCCAGGCTGAGTCCCAGCCAGGACTGGGGTGCCTTGGTAACAAGGGGTTAAACCAAAATCACTGCAGCTGGTGCTGGTTAGSACAGGGCAGTGACAGCCACAGGTTTAGCTCTGGCTTACAGTGGGTTACATTCTTAGCATAAGGTACYTTGCCTAAGTGGTGGCTGAGCCCCAGCCTTGTAGAGGGCTGAAAAAGGGGCAGAGCCATCACTGAGCTCCTTCTTCCAGCTCCACGAGTGATCCTGGCCATTGCACAGCACTCAGCTTCTTCTCAGATTAAAGCAGAAGGAGAAGGGAAGAGCTGGCACTGTCCTCTAGGGACATTTGGCTTCTTATGTTAATGCTGACAATTTTAATTACACTTATCTCTTTTATTCCTCTCTCCCACACTGCAGAAACTGTAGCTGGCTCAGTGGAGAAGCCAAAGCAGACTGGGAGCAGCAGACACCTGCTTTTCCTGGAGGTGATGAAGAATATTATTTACCTATTGAACACTAAYATGATCTTAAGTAAGAATATGCAGATTCAATTTAATAACCAGCTAGGAAAATGCACACTGTCTGTGCTTGGGATTGGATCCACAGGGTCACAGAAGAGTTTGACAAATGGCTTTTTCCACATTTTGGTGTGGATATATCAGTGGTCAGCTCCATACACTTTTGCTAAGGCTACTGTTCATTTCAGGTAGCTCTTGCCATTTCAGCTCTGGAAAAAAAATCTTGCTTTTTGTACCTCTATGAAGTATTATTTAAAAGTCAAAGACTTATGGTTACCTGGCAACCTATAAATGACACCTTTGGAAAAGGAACCTGGAAGAAGGGACCTATTGAATATCAGTCATCTTTCTACACTGTAAATGAAACTCTCTCTCAAAAGATCTCAAGTGCAAATGGCTCTTTCCACTCTGGGACTAGTTTAAAGTTAGAACTATTAGCAAAACACAAAAATATAAATATGTTTCTATGAACAAACAAGGATGTTAAAACCTCTTCCCTGTCCTGACCTTTTTACTCTCCTAGCCTGGTCTGTAACTTCATCTGAGCTGAAAACAGGYTCAGCTCTTTCTGCAGGTGCAAGTCATTAATTAATATAAGCATAAGAACAGTCATAGAAGTGTGCCTGAGTAGCTGGTGCAGCCAGGGAATTGCAGTTTTCTCCATTTCAGGCTTCAAGCCTGCACAGAAAGGCTGCCCTTGCCTGTCCCATCAGGACCTCAGGGCTGGTGTCTGTCCAGTTAACAACACATTGAGAAAACCTTCTCTCTTCCATTGCCACTGCAATTCCACAGCATAACCTGGCTCTAGATGTGAGCTAGAGTTCATCACAAGAGTTAGAGAAAGCAGGATGGACACTGAGGGGTGAAATGCCAACTTCAGAGCTCTCTGAGCCCCCTGGAGAGCCCAGGGCTGCTCTTCCCTCGTGCCACTCCTTGCTGAGCACAGGAGGAGCTCAGGCTGCTCTCTGCAGATGCAGCAGCAGCAGCACTCTCCCAAGCAGCTGAACACATCCAGCACACAGATGTCTGGTTTGGTATTAATATCATTTCAGATGTACATTAGAGGGGCAGATGTACAATCTGGGACTACATCCAAATTGTCATTTAAGGCAGTAAGATAATCAGTAAGAATTTCTTCCCTTTTATTGTTGCTCATTCTTCCTCCTGCAAGGAGGAAGCAAGGAAAACAAAGAMATTTTAAAATAGCAACCTTTTAAAAAATCACAAAACAACAAATCAGAAAAAATCTAAAYAAAAAACCAGACTGAAGCATCTCAGTGGATACATTCTATGGCACATTATCAAAGACTTGATTACCTCTGGAAGTGCAATGGCTTTTGAAGTAAACAAAGATTTAAAGCTGCCACGTTGTAAAATGACTTTATTTAACTGAGGKTCAGACCCCACTTTACAGGTGGAGCCTATGAAGAAAAAGGTYTTAAATTGTGTTTAAATGTTCCTTTCCCAGCTCCYATCAACAGTTACCCCTGAGCTCCCYCAGAGGTGTCTGTTCTCTGCCCTCTGGGCTGAGAGCACGGTGGGAAGGCAGATGTCAGACAGGACAYGGTGTTTGTACAGGTATTGCCCGCTCATGCAAGTAGCAAAGCAGAAATGATAAAAGTTCACTTCCCTGGTAAAACTCACAGTAGGTGGGATGCCAATGATCCTGCATTGTTCCCAAATGCACACTCTTATGAAAAGAGCTGTGAGACTGTTGGGGAATTTTTCACATGTTCTTTGTTTATTGAATAGATCACCAGGAATAACTGTAGAAAATAGTCTGGAAGAGGGGAAAAATCCCTGCCTGGCTTAACCGAGCCTGAAACAATATTTTCAGATTGTCTTGGATACAGAATAGTTATTAAAAAAAAAAAGGAGTTTCTTCCTGCTACTTCACTTTTCCTATACAAACAAGAACAATAAAAGGCTTTGCAGYGGTGCAATCAACTTTCATTCTTCCTGGCCCTTGTCCTTTGAGGCCAGAAGCTGCTGTGCTGGAAGATGCTAACAAGAAGGAGGGTTATGGTGAGGTTTGTTATSTACATTACAGCAATGGCAAGTTCATCAGCACAGACAGGAAAAGGATCTGCCAGAGCCACTGTTTGTTACACASTGCTTTCATCCCTGGAGAGGCGGGAGAAATACAGAATCTTGAGGCAGAATAATGACAATAATATCAGACTCTATKTTTTCATCCCCCAAAAACCCAAGCTCCAAACCCAAAGCTGTTTTTTTCCACAGAAATGTCACGGCCTAGGAACATCATAAAGCCCTTTTGATGGCTGAGAGCTGTGATACTGAATTCATGAGAGCAACAGAGTGCTGGCCTGGGCTCCATTGTTGGTGAAAGGGTGGGAAACAATCAGATCACTGCTGACAACTTAAAAGCTCAGCAGGAGGAATAAGAAAGTACAACAGGATTTCACAAATCACTAGGTCCACAGTGATAACAATGTTTTACTCACTTGTAGAGAAGGAAATAAAATTCTCCTAATCCTGAGGCACAGGCTGTGTTGTAGGTGGGTGCATTTGTCACATCCAGCAGACATAAAACACTCAAGGAAGAAAAATAATCAAATTGGAAACAGCTGCAGATTACAGAAGTAACAAGATGAAAGTCTACCAAGTATCATTCAGCCTTTAGAATGTGCAGATGGGTGTAAAAACCMTGAACCCTGTCCTAGTCTGTATTATTTAAAGTTACACTCCTAAACCCTAARACCTTTTGTAAGATTCTTGCAGCTGAAATCAGAAATAAGACTCCAGTTAATTTTAGCAGGTGTCCCATACAGTATAATTAGTCACCTGGAAAATGGTGGGGGGAGGGAGGAAATATTTTCTATTATAATTATTTTCATTTTCCTAAGACAAAAAAGAGCACGAGCACATTAAACAAACATACATCAAATAACATCAGGTACACTTCTTCAGAGATTTCAATAAAAACATCTAACAGAATGGAGCTGAATGCCTACAGTATAGTATCTGCACCATGCAGTGCAATAATTATGCACAATTAAAGCCTACTGTGCAATTTTGTTGCCATAAAAGCTCTCTGACTCACACCAATTGAAAGATCTAAAACGACCTACTACAGAATCACTTCCCACAATTAAATGCCAATTCACAATTTCATGTTTATGGCCAAAATACATTTCCCACTTTGGTCTGATCTTTTCGCAGTTGTGGTGTTTAAAGCTCAGGCTCTGAAAAMGTGAACAAGAATTAGCATTAAAATAGCTCAGAGAACACTTCCATGTTTCATTTCTAGGAAACACAGCTCTCATTCCCATCTTGCAGGCTCATAATAGGTACTGAATAATTAAGACTATCATGATTTTTGGAAAAAAATCTTAGCAATATAGGAAAGCTGTGTTCCCATTCTCTCTTTGAGAACAAATAGTGCATGCTCGTTTCATTTGTATGAAATCCACAGTGTRTAAGTACAGGTTTGTGTTTATTATTGGGTCTGTCAATTCTTATGGTTCCTCTGCAGAATACATTACAAAGTGTAASAAATTTAAGATTTCAAAGTCTTAARTTAAAAGTAAAAGCACTTCCAGGCRTCAGAAATTGCCACAGAWCCCAAAATTTACTAGAAGGCCCTATGATGGGAGCTGGAAAGGGAGAAATCCCAGGAGAACATAACATAAAAGTTATTTCAGCCTCTTTTAGTGGAGAGCATCTTAGATCTAAAAGGCATGTGTAAAAAGAGACGTAATAGATGCAYTTATATTTATGGATGTCCAGCATTTCCCACAAAAGTGGTTTTTTTTTTTTATCTCCATCACCAAAAAAGGTGTTTTCCCACTGGCTTCAGTGAGGTCATAATTTCATTCTTTGGAAGGTTTCACAACTGGGCCTCAAGGGATCCTGAACAACATAGCTCTTGCACAGAAAAAAAAAAGGGTCAGCTACCAGGGATGATAAAAGTGTTGAATTTTTACCACAAAAATATTATTTGGTCTAAATTTATACAAATAAATAAACATTACCAAGAAGGGTGTTCTGATTATGAGTAAAAAACAAAAGGARAATCAACTAGAAAATCAGTGAAACAAAGAAGATATTCCAGGATTAAAATCAGATCATTAAAAATATTTAGATGTTGTAGTTGGTTATTTACCCATCCCCTTGGGGTAACTGTGTTCAATTTTTGTTAGGCACCCCTATAAAGAAGAACTCAAAACAATTTGCTGTTCTCCTGACCTGCCTTCCTCAAGGGCTCCCAAGACAGTGGGACACCACCCAGATCTCATCAAGCTCACATTTGAAGAAATCCTGAGCAGACACAGAAGCAAARATAATCTGAAATATTATCTATCTCCATCAGCTTGAGACACCCACACACCACCAGGCAAGATCTGTAATTCCTGATAGCCTCCTGTCCCTGATAAGTTTCCTTTTCCTTCTGTGAACTGCTCCTTACTGTTATCCTTTTCTCCAGAGAGAGCCTGGCTTGGGCAGCTCAGCCAGTGGCTTTGGGAGCTGGGGGCAGCAGAGGAGCTCCAARAGCAGCAGTTTAAAGCAGCCTGGCTCTCATGCAGGCTTGCAGTGTCASAGTGGCTCAGGGCATCTTCTGCCACTGTAATTCTTCAGCTGTCAGGCTCCTCTAGATGAGGATTTTTTTTTTTCCGCTGTTATTTTTTATATGTTTTATTTAGTTCTCAAAAAAGATAATTTCTGGGGAACAGCAGCAACTTTGGCCATTTGAATTCACTTGCTTTATTATACAGAAGAGCAGTTTATATTACTACTAGTACCATCTGAAAGACTATCATTTTTGAGGGATGGAACTGACTATATAGATTATTGTTAAATTATTTCTTATATAATAGTTATTACATACTTTCTATTTCAGGTTATTTAGCTCCCTATTCTATATCTTAAAAATTTTTTACTGGAGTAAAAAGTTGCTGTGCTTGTACAAAGAAGCCAAGGTCTCTTCCTTGAAAAACTAGGATCCAAGGAGCATGGAGCCATTAGGTTTGTTTCACTTTCAGAGAGCACCTATTCCATCAAAAATCACAAAGTGCTATCACATTCAGTCACCTCAGCCCTGGCTTTGCAAGACAACACCATGTCCTGCAAGAAAGGACGAGAAAGGTTTTGAATTTTAAAATTCAGTGTGCAGAATTTCAAATCAGAGAGCACAGCAGACCAGAAGACCTTGTCTGCTGTTCCAAAAGGCAGGACTTAGGCAGGAGCTCTGCCCAGACAGTCAGACAGCAGGAGCAGCTGGACAGGACAGACAGATCTGTCACCCATTGCTTCTGCTCTCTCAGAATCTCTGCTGGTCACAGTGACTCTGAGATACCTACAAGCTTCTTTTCCCAGCCTGGCAGTCAAAGAAGGAGTCAGGATTCTTTTGTTCTCGTTCTCAAGGTTGGTTATTGTATCTTATCTATAAATTTCTTTCTCCTGCCCTGCCGAGGTCCGCTCAGCAGGACAGACAGAGGCACTCTGCCTCCCCCAGGGTGGTGTTATGTCTTTATACTAAAAACTACATGTACAATGTTTACAATTACTTTCCAATACCTATCACCCATGTTAGACAGTGAGCTTCTACTCTAAACCAATCTAAAAGTGCCAACATCACAGCAGAAGATAGATGGAGGCCCAGAAGAAGAAGAAGGAGAAAGGCTGGACACACCCAGATCCCTCCATCTTGCCTCCTGAACCCCCATTCTAAAAACCCCAAAAAATCTMTTTTTCCACCCCGTGCCAAACTAATTATTATTCTACTTAGACTTTTGTGGCTTGCAGATCCTCATGTAAGGTTGGCAATTGTTTTTTCYAAGGGCTAAATCAAAGGCACAGGGATCTTGGGCTCTGTGCCAAGGTCTCTGAGCCCCCTGGGCAGGGGCTGGAGCCCTCCAGGGCAGCCGGAGGAATTTCCTGGGTTCCCACACTGCTCGGGATTGGATGGATTGCTGGGGAGGGAGTGGKGGCAACACCTTTCCTCCTACACCCCTGCAGGCAGCTGAGCCCCCCGAGGTGTTACTGAGCAAAGYCAGGCTCAGGCTGGAGCGTTCCAGGACAGAGCCACTGCAACTTTCAGCCKGAACCTCAAGATCTTGCCAGCACAGGGACAAGCCCAACCCAATGCCTCCCCCAAGCCAAGCCAAGCCATCAGCAGCACAGCAGGGGGTGCTGGGGGGGAATTCTCAGGTTTCCCAAGGAACCTGCACCTCCAGCCCCAGCAGGAGCTCCCCAGAGGCTGCTCCATGCCCCAGGCACTGCGGGATGTGTGGGAGCAGAGCAGCTCCCAGCTGCCAAGGCACTCGTGGGCCAAGCACCCAAAGTAGAAATCTCTGCAGTTTTTTCTGACCTTTGACTCTACAYGATCACGTTTTGGGGCACAGGGTGTCAGCTCTGTGGGGTGGTGTCCCTGCTAAAGCCAGGGGTAAGACAAATTTAGCAGGCACCTATGGAGGGCACACTGTAATGTCCAGATGAACCAAATCARTGTTAAAGCCATCTCTGGAGACCACATAAGTAGATCAGCATGAAAGAGCACCAATATGAGCTTATGTCAGTAAGATTATGATTTCAAGGGCACATTTTGGCAGCTCCCTGAGACTTCATGTCACTCGGGCAACAGCAAAGCACTGTGGCCAYGAGAACCCATGGGAAGTGACAACTGGAGGACAAGGTCATGGAAAAACAGAGAGTGAGACACTCCTTTGTGAGGAAAGAATGAAGTTACAGAGCYGATCTGATGGTTTCCCCAGCCTCAWCACTCCACACTGTGCTGTGAACCCACACCCACCCACCCCTGACAGGAGATCCTGGTGCTCACCTGGCCCTGCTGCCATCAGACACCTGAAACACAGTTGCAGAGCTCCCTCTCCACAGCTGGTGGCTCCAAATCCTCCAGAGACAGATCCAGAGCACAGCCCAGAGCTCCTGCTGCCTGCTGCTCCTGTGCCTGGGCTGTGGGGCTCCCTCTGTGCCAGACATGAACAGTTCCCCATGGCCACAAACCCCACACAGGGCACAGCTCAGCCCAGCAGTGACACCTGGGGCACTTCAGAGAGGGCCAAGGGCACCAGGGGCTGACAGGACAGCTGTGGGGGACAGCCTGGAGAGTGCCCAGGGGGGACAGCAGGGGCAGGAGGCGCTCACAGAGAGGACGTAGTACAAAATCAGACAGGACATGACCGTGGGACCATGGCCCTAAAACTGTGTGAATTCAGCAAGAGCTCCTCTGAACATATAGATAGATAGATAGATAGATAGATAGATAGATAGATACATACATACATACATACATACATACATATATACACAAATGCACTCACTGGAGTCTGGTTTTGCCATAATATTTTTCCTTAATTTCTATTACGCCAAACAGAATTGTAAATTCTGTGCATATAAGTCTTTCAACATCAGTAAATATTACTGTGATTACTTTTTTGTTGCACCTTACGTACCTGAACCTGTTTCTTGAAGTGAGTTTGAATGACACACTTCAGTGTGGTGATCCATTATTGCAAYATGTGCATCCTCTCCCTTTCTCCCWGGCCATGTYTGYAAGACTAAGGAGCAATACTGAGCTGAACACCAGGTMTTGTGGCAGCTATCAAGTTCAGCTTCCTGCCTTAACTATGCAATTGTCTGGATATTTTAATAATTTGGATATTTTAGTAATTGTCCACATTACTATTTAGATAACTCCTACAGTGTATWTTTGATAACATGATCTCTGGTTGATAACTAAACCCTGAAGAGTGAATCAGTTTCCTAATTCTTGAAGCATCCTTCCCAAGAAGGTGTCTTCACCTTCCTTTCACTTGGGATGAGTGATAATCACACTGGGTGAATAAAGCTTGACTCTGCATGCCAGACCAGCCTGCTGGTCTGGAAAATTCCATACAGCTGTTTGAGCAAGACGGACACTTACAGGCCATGGACCACAGCCAGAAAGTTCAATTAGTTGTATAATCTTCCTCTCAAGCAACTGCAGGCAAAGAAATTTTGCCAGATCTGGATTTGAAATAGCAGAACAGATKACCAGTAAAGGAAGCAATGAATAAAACTATCACACTAATTAAGAGTAAATAATTATTGCAGTGTACATAACTGATTCTTAAAAGGATGTTCTGCAGACAGAAAATTGCAGCAGGGATGTACTTTGCAAAAGGATTAAGACTAGGGACTAGAGACTAGAACTCTCTTCTGGAAAATCAACATTACCAAGGGTCAAGGACAGTCTGCCTTTTCTCTTTTCTTGGCACAATTTGTTAAACCCCATCCAGAAATTTATRACCAGCACATAGCCATGAAATCACKAACCCCAAGATCTGCACTTTAATCACTATTAGTAATAACATTAATATAATTCCAAAACAAAACAGTTTTGGGAAATAATATTAAAAACTCCATTCCAAGTACTGTGCAGAGAAGAACTGAAGCAGTAACTAAGAGAGAAATGGAAAGACAAAATTTAAAACTCTGCGATTCTCTTAGGGTGATGGACAACAAAGAAGTTCCATTAAATATAAAGAATTGGTTCATATGACTCACATTTGCTCATGCAATCAGCAAGGAGCAAGACATTTCTGTTGTTCCTACTCTCACTTTTACTGTAACAAGCCTCAGGTGTRTCTCTTTCTTCTAGTCACATACATTTCAATTTGCTGCCAAAAAAATCTACAGAAAAGTTACAAAATCAATTAAACAGAAAACAAGCACCCAAAGGACGGCATTTAGAGACAGTTATTTACCCACTGTAGGGATTAACTGCAGATTATCCACTAAAATSAGATTTTTTCATTGATGTAAATTAGCACAGGTCCATCCAAATAAATGGGGCCATGCCTTTGACTCCCAGCTGATGATCCAGCCTGTGACAGTCTCAGAAGGGGGATTTTGTTCACCTGAACAGAGACTCTGTGGGATGCCTCCGAGCAAAAAGTTGTAAGCCAGTGTTCACAGCAAGCCCAGTTTCACACCACACCTGCTGAGATGTTTCAGCTCTCCTGAATTCTCCAAAAGGCTGCTTTGTCTGCAAAGGAAGGCAAAAACCCTTCCAATACCGCAGCAAATTAAGAAGGGGGAAAGGGACTCCCTTTATTTAAAGCCCATAAAGCACAGAGAAATCTCAGCTCAGTGGGACAGTGAGCATGTGGGCGAGGGGGAATGTTTTAGATGTTTCTTCAGAGGGTTACAATTTATATGTAAATACTTACACTTTTTGTACAAGACACACATCTTGGACTCCCAATTTCTGGGAGCCAGACTATCTCCAAAGAGTAACTTGGTGCATATAAAGACAGGAAAAAGCAAAACACAGTAGGTTTGTGGGAGTACCACGTGATTAAAAACCAAACAAAAAGCACACCAGAGTACCACTAACCAGCAGAGTCCATTTACCAGTAGAGGAATTTCTCCTACCAAACCTGAGTTTGGTGATTTGCAGAATGCAGGAAAAGCATTTTTAGAGGTCCATGAATAGGTTTAGAKGCAGCAAGGTGGCTCAGAGGAAGTAAATGTTCAGACTCAATAGATTGTGGGTGGAGAGTGATGAAATTATCTCTAGCTGGATGTTTTCAAAATGTTTTTCACTARGTACAGATTTTTCTGAGCCAGAAAAGTAAATATGCAAACATSTCTTGGGTGTTTCAATGCTGTGAGGTATGTCTGGTCTAAGGGGACAGAACATAAAAATTATTTCACTGCTGGAAGAAGGAATAGCTTAGAGAACAGTAAACATGGAAAAGGTTTGATCTTCCAGAGTTTTGGGAATTATTGATAACTACCTTAAGGGGCAGAACTGGAGGTGGAGGGAGAGGACTTGCACAACCTTCACCCTTATTTAACTCTCTTCTTACTCCTCTCTCCTTCTTGGCTTAGTCTGGTCTCCTACAGATGTGAATTTTGGGAGCCTGAGCCAGTTCCTTAAACACTGAATTTCAGCCACAGTTACTAACATTTCTACATCTCCATTAGGATGGCTCTGCACCCTTTGATGTAGGTGCAGCAGCAGCAGTCAAGGTAAGCTGACATCTGTTACATTAAAGAAAAAAGAGTTTTAGGTGTTTGGAGCAATCCCCACTCTCTTTTCAAACAGCTAAAAGACTTCCTTTAAAAATGTAACAAATAGTCCATCTTCCTTGCTGTCCCTCTGGCGACATCCACACTAAAGGTCCTGGCCCAGCTCTGATMTCAGTGCTGGCACCTCCACTGGACACTGATTAAGGACTTTGGGAAGTGAACTGACTGCTCAAGTGGCACAGGTCAGGCAGGGCAGGAGGAATTAGGGAGATTTAAGGGAATATGAGACACAAGATGGCAATAACTGCTGCAGGGCCTGGGCTGAAAGCTGTCGCCATTGCTTCCTTAAGAATTGAGGCATTAGTTCTTTATAGGAACTTAATGTTCTTAATGGGAGCTACAGCTTTCTGCCCAAGCCCTGAAGCAACTGTGCCAACAATTTGTTGTCTTGTTTTCACATCCTAAACAAAAAAATTGTAATCACTACCATGATTTTAGGAAGGGGAAAACACAAACCACTGGAAGGTGAAGGAACTTTCCCAAGTATTGTGTCTATTCACAACACTCAAAGCAGMACATAAAAGATTGGGTCCTTGGAACAGGTCAAATTCAGAAGGACACTATGGAATTGACTGTAGGAATCAGGAGTTTCTCTAAGAGTTCTTTCTGTTTTGAGTTTATACCCAGCAACCTTTACCTTGAAACTATCATCCTCTCCTGAAAAGCCAAGCTAAGCAAGAAKCACAGTGTTTTCTAAACATATAACAAAATATTGTTATGTGGAACAAGCAGCTTTGTTAAAGAGTTCTCTTGAAGATCCACTTCAAGGCCAACAAACACTTTAGATTTAAATAGTCTGGTATGTGAGGAGAAATTCACAAAACCAGGATTCTCAGCTCTGTACTTGTGCCTCTTTGCTGTACTGCTAGGGTGACTCTGCTGCCAATTTTTCAAACAATTTAGAATTGAACTGTCTTTTTTTTAAACCTGTGAGAGGAGAAGGGGGRAAAAAAGGGAAAAAAATGTAGAATTTATAAAGGGAGACATAAATGTGTCAGTTTTAGAAATCAYCTGCAAAGGGAGGAGGTAGGTTGGCAAGTATAATGGCAGACCAGAGCCAGAAAGCAGAGATACATCATTAAAAGCATTAACTAAGTGTTTTGAGGAATTACTTTGTCAGGGTGCCAATATGACATTACTATTATTTCATGACAGACTTGATGTGTCACCAAACCTTTATATCATTTAGACCCCTAAAACCAAATTAGTGTTTTTTTTAAAATAATGAAACCCTTCAGGTTTTGGGTGTTTTGAAACTTTTAATCCATGACAATCTGAAGGTGATTCATCCACTATTCACAGAACAGTTGAGACTCTTACAAAAATTGCTCYGTCTTGAAGCTGTAACAAGAACTCACCATCTTACCCTACCCTTGAGTACAAAAGGAGCAGACAAGGACAGGAATAATTTCAGCTCGGGCTGACTCCTTTTGCAAGAGCTCAGGTATACCTCATTTACTGGAAATCCATTCTGCATCTAATTCCAAGGGGCTGCTCATTCCCTTCCGTGGCTCTCCATCAGCTCCTGACAGATCATCCCTTTGTTCTTTTCTTCTCTAGGTTAGGCTGGTCCTGATTGCCCCTTTTYGTCTCAGAGAGGACACTGGCTTAGTCCATCACCATTTCCTTGAGAAAAATATTTCAGTGAGACTCTGTTTTACCCTAGGAACACATTTTCTAGGAGCTTCTCTTCCTACACTTGAAACTCACTATGGCCAACACATTCCTGTAGGAAGAGTAATGAATCCAACTCCATTTTTAAGTACTGGGGAAAACATCACATGCAAAAGAGTRACAGATGGAGCTGCATCAGCTTTTACCTAACAGTGAAAGGGGAGGCAGAAGTCAGTCTCAGCACTTTTGTCAAAATGTGTTTTTAACAAAAGACATGTGTTAAATTACTAACACATATCCATAATATGTTAAATATTTATACTATGAACTAATGACATCCTCTCAATTAGTGAAAAGTGTCTTCTGTACATTCCTTTATGAGGAGRGAAACAAACAAAAAGGCAAGGACTTGGTGAGGGGTGTGCTTGAGACCCAACTCCATCCATTACAGTCCTTGCTTCAGATTTTCTCTTTATTTCCCTTTGCTCTTAGATCAGCMCATGTCCCATGGTTAGAAACCTCTCATGGGTTCATTTTTCTGTTTGTCTGCAACACCATAGCCACAAAASCCWTCTGCTTATAACTAAACTTTTTTTTTTCCTTCCAGAGGGATTAAAAAAAAAAAGTAGATCTGCTGGCAGATGAGCTTCTTTCTAAGTGGGAACACTATTACAGATAGACAGAATGTTCCTTTATGTTTATGCAGCTTCTCTAGTGCTGTGCAAATGCACACTCTGCAGTGTAATCATGAGTTTTCTAGCACCATTAGCAGCAGGACCCCAGCAGCTAAATCAAAGAAGCCTACAAAATGCCCCACCACTGGAAGATTCCCACAAAGAAATGCCTATTTAGATAATTAAGGAATCTTTATGATATGAAGATTTTCATCTCCCAGCAAATTATAACACATTAGGTAACACTGCCAAAAAAAGTCCTGAAAGCTTGCAAAGCCACAAACTAGAATTGGCTTTTCTTTCACATGATCTTGAAGTAGTGGCTGTGGGCAAGAGGAGGGGGAAGTGAGGGGAAAAGAGGAAGAAGAGCTCACATTGAGGTAGTAGACAATTGTTTCTTTGGAAACCTTAAGTTTTGTCCAAGTTTTTTAAAATCAATATAAACAGAATACACTTGGCTTGCAGATATAAATAAAACCCAAGAATGTCTCCCACATGCATACTGTTGATAGAAAAAGAAGTCTGAAAATGGGGTTTAAATCATCCTTCTCAGAAGCTTTAAACCTCACCTTGTAGCAAGTGACACTGAGCTTCTGGCAAGTGGCAGTTTCATGTATGAAATGTGTCTCCTAAAACTGAAGAGCATACAGAGTAGAACAAGATAATGTGTCAACAAATTACATCCTAAAGACTGAAAGCAATCCAGAGAGCCTGACTGATTCCTTTGGATACAGAAAAATACCGGGTGTCAGGGTATCACAGAGGACAGTTTAGATCTTAACAGCCTAACAGAATAACAACACATCGATTCACGCTGTGGATAAGGAAAAACAAACCAACAAATATCCACAAAACAACAGAAAAACCAAACCACAAACCAAGTTCTGACCTCGGTTGTTTCCCCAGGAACTCCTCCTGGGTCCCCCCACATCTCAGTCAAAGCCTCCACTGCAAAACCTACTCCCTGTGGCTCTGTCACCACCTGCCCCAGCCACTTATGCAGCCAGCTGTCCCCTCAGCACAACTCATCAAGTGCTGACAGAGCCTAAGGAATTGATGCATTTTAGGTTTTATGGGTTTTTGGCAGAACCTGCCAAAAATTATTCCACATTTTACTTTATCTCTGCTACTTAAAAGGGAGGAATCACACAATGACTGGGATTCTAGCCATCAGTTAGAACACTRGAAAAAGAACGGGATTGTTATTGCCAAATTGCCTTTGAAAGTATATAGAAACTTTCTAAGTAAAGTTGCTTCAGATTCTTCATTGGAGCTCCAGAATTCCTTTTGCTTGYCTGGGAATAAGAGGTGAACTCCTTAATTAGTTTGTGGCAAAGAAAGTATCCCCTTGTTTTAATGTAAAAAGCTGTTTCTCGCTAYAGCTGTGCAGTAACATTTAGGATCTCGGTAAAAAGAATTCAGCTGTAGTTATTCCAGAAAACTCAGAAAAACCTATGGTGGATTTTTTTTTTCTTTTTGATGAACTATTTAGGTAAATGCCTATCATCCCCGAGGTTTTAATTATTAAAGACGCTGAAAGTTCAGCTGCAAGAAGAAAGGTCAATGTCTAGCCCTGGCTAACTGCGGGAATCAGCGATGATAAACAGGTAAATTAATTATCTTTTCACCACTTGCACAATAATTGCTGAGCCGGAGCCGCGGGATGGGCACGGCCGGAGCTCCCCCTGCTGCTCGCAGGCTGTGCGCGCTTTGCCATTCAGGAGCTCGCCAATAAAAACCACCCGAAACACACCAAAAATCGGKGCTGGACTGTGGAAATAGCCCGACTGTGGTGCTTTAATCCCAGCGAACAGCCCAGCCCCAGAGGGACATCGGGGAGGAAGGGGAAGGGTAAAAGCGAGAA
>JACDOX010000036.1:4363148-4394379 GCA_014549065.1 Cardinalis cardinalis
GAGGACAGCCACCATCGCTCCCAATGTCCCCTCTTCACTCCCAATGTCCCCTCTTCTTCCTTCCTGTAGCTGGGCTTAACAGCTAGTCTGCAAGCCAAACTCAGTTAGCAGCAGAAGAAATKGATAAAATATGAGTTTATCTATAACAAAGAAGAAAGCAAAGCCATTAGCATAGAAACTGATAAAATAAACACATAAAAGATACTGGCAGGAGATACATGCCTTAGTGAGCAGCCTGAATAATTTGYTGTAAATTCTGACCAATTAATTATTGATATTAATTACTGTATAGCAATAAAACACAATAAGCTATTGCTGTGTCCAGTGAATATAATGAGCTGTTTTGATGTAACTAATGACTTAAGATCATACTCTGTTAAGGGTATAAAAACTTCAGAACAACTTGTAATAATGAAGCTGCTGTTGTTGTCTCTACACAAGTGGGTGTGTATGTCGTGTATCCCTCCCAAGAGTGGCACYTCCTTCCCCACTGTAGGTACTGAGCATGCTGTGCCATGGTCTGGAATGTTCCCTGGTCAGCCCTGGTCCCCCATCCCGGCTGTGYCCCCTCCTGTGCACCCCAAACTCCTCCCAGAGTGGCAGCAGGGAAAGCAGCAAGGCCTCGGCTCAGCAGCAGCAGCAGAAACAATTCTGCATTRTCACCCCGTGCTCAGCACAGACCCAAGCCAGCCCCAAACCAGCCATGGGGAAGAAAATCAACCCTGCCCCAGCCAAAACCTGCACTCACACCAAGCTGACACAAATTACAGCCTTCCACATCCTGACTCCAGGCAACACGAGATATCCCAACACTCACTTTTAACCCCAGCC
This sequence comes from Cardinalis cardinalis, assembly GCA_014549065.1. NCBI lineage: Eukaryota > Metazoa > Chordata > Aves > Passeriformes > Cardinalidae > Cardinalis > Cardinalis cardinalis. The sequence continues at coordinate 4,363,980 of JACDOX010000036.1, forward strand.
CTAGTGACCATTTTTTCTTAACTGATGATATAAAACACATCAAGCAGTGACCCCAACCAAATACCAATTCCTGTTAAGAAAATAAGATTTATAATCTTTATTGTTTACTTACATATAATAAATATAATACAGAACAAAAACATCACACTCATTGATTGTATTACACAGGCTGTTAATCAGAATACATTACATTTTCTTTTCATTAGCCCTTTTATAGGGTTTTGGTACTGGATATTGAGAATTTCAACTTATAAATCTTTTAACATAAAAACAATCCTCCAATTTCTACCTTCATGCATGTTTCAAATATTCATATATATACTGGTTTTGTTAAAAATATATAAGCACTGTTCAGTATTTGCAATATAGGACTTCAATTTCCATTCATTAGATCTCTACTAATATAGAGAATTTCAAAATAATTAATAGCTTAAATCTGATTTTAATTAAAAATACTTATTCTATATTTCTTATTTAACAGACCTCCCATCAGAAAATGAAGTGACAGGACAAAGACACCCCAGGCAAAASCCAGTGTTCACTTTCAGAGAACAAAGGGTAAAAGCTCTGGTTCTTGCTTCAGCTGCATTATCCTGGAATAATGGAGACAAAATTTGGTATAAAAAGGGCAGGAGGAAACCAGATTTTCTGAAGAGATATGCATCTCCATTTCAGATTTACCACTGCCATCCTGCTGTTTTCTTGGCTTAAAAATCACTGCATCAAACCCTGATATATGTTTTTCTCTGCATGAATATCCTTGCCATTAAATGGAAATTAGATTAAAATGCTACATTTCTTTTTTATCAAAAATAGATCAAGGTTTAACACACTCTGAAATCAGGTTTTCAAGTGCAAATGCAATACACATCAGCAATTCAGGTTCTGCTTTCACTAAGGAAAATGGTTAAAAGATGATGCATAAAGATGTTTCATAGAGGATACTTGGATCTGGAACTTGCTCTGCTCCCAGAACATCTGAATTATCAGCAAACTCTACAGACTTCAGGGCGGCAAAAGTTTTATTCAGGTGAAACCTCTTCAGTTAAAGCAGCTTCCCCTTTAAAAGTGTAACTGAGAATTCCCTGAAAGTCAGTCCAAAATGCAACACCAGAACAACCATCAAAACTACAACTGGTTTTGTGCATCTTTTAATGCACTCAGGTGTCAGGGGTTTCAGAACTCAAGGTTTCAAAACCAATTTTGTTTTACTAATATCTACTCCAAAGAGACCTGACATGAATTTTAAATCATTACAAACACCCCTTCAGCTCTACAATGCTGAGGTTGTATCTCATACTTAGTACATTTCTCTAATTCCATGCAGGTAATGTCAACTCCAAMACCTGGCTGTACTTTCCATGTAGCCTTGTGTAAACAGCCTCTCATGAGTGTCAATTCACAGAGCATTCCTTTGTAGCTGCATTGGATGGACTCCAAAAAAGCCAAACCACAAAMAAAAAGTACCTCCTAAGTCTCCAATTATATTTTTTTTCCATTATTTTTTTTAAACAATCACAGGGCTTAATTTAAACCTTCAGCTTCAATATGAAATGATTATTTAAAATACCCAAAGATCAATCCAATAAAGTTCTGACTGTGTGGAATTGTGCTATGCAAGAAATTACCCCAATGATTTTACAGCATATGCTTCCTACTTTCCTACTAATATTCTTGATTTTTAATTAACATTTCTGTCTTACAATTTTTAGGGTTTTTTTTTTCTTCTTCTKCAATAGGAAAGTGACATTGGTTGGAAAGCCCCTGCCATTCCCCTACCTAGAGGAAAAAGTAGATTCTAAAATATTTTAGAAATTACTCATTCTGGCAGTGGCACWAACTTAATTGGCATGCAAGAGGTCAGATTTAGATAGAAGCATCACCTGTGACTCAGACAAGGACAACTTGTGAACCTACATCAGTAACACATTGACTGATATAATTGATAAAAATACAATCATTTGCATATAATAAACTTAGTTCTGTGCTAAATGGCTAATGCCCCTCAGCTTGATAATTATGGGGGTTTGACTGGTTTTATTTGGTTGGGTTTCTAAAAAAAAAAAAAAAAAGTGGGTAAAAAAAATCAGGAACATATGTGAAGAACTACAGAATAAATAGCCCAGAATTTTTATTTCTGAGGCCATTTCAGTATCCAGTCATATTTCTTCTGTGGAACATGAACAAAATTTGTGCACCTTCCCTGAAAAAAACCTTAAGAAGTTCATTAATAAAAGACAGGGAATATTGGATGCAACTTCATAAACTGAGATGCAGTTAAAGGACTCTGAACTTGTGGAACTAAACAGCTGCTTTCTACAAAAATCCTCAGAGAAAAGCCCTTTATGCTTTTTAAAAGTAGGAAGTGAAAGCCAGATGGAATTCTGGATGCATTCCACATCATGACAGGCATATCCAGAAAAAGTCTGGTTACCTACTAACACCAGATGTAATGACAAGAGTGAGAACACAGATCTCTAAGTAGTCACATCACATGTCAGATCTATGTTTTAGGTCAGATTTCACAGAGGACTAGGGCAGTCAAAATACAATTACACTGGCTTTACCTAGAGAGGAAATTCACTTTGCAATGACTGTAACAGGGCRTGGAAATGGAAATGTCAAAGCAGAAATCATCAAGAGGAAGCTGATGCTCAAGGCTGGTTACTATGATCACRTGTTGTCACTATGGACAAAAGAAGTATATAGCAAAGTGCAGGGGTTAATATTTTCTCATGCTGCTGATTTTAAACAAAAGTCACTTAACAAGACAAATTCACCTTCTAAATAATTAAGCTGCATACTGGCTATGTGGAAATATCTTTTGTGAACAGTAACAGTAGTGTGTTTACCATCTTTACCAGCACTAAAATCCCTCCTTTATATCACTGAGGTCTTAAAGCAAACCACTCCAAATACATGCTGCAGACAGAAATACTGCAAAGGCATAAAGGTCAACCTGACTGCAGAGTTCTTTTCAATAAAGTTTTACTTTATTAATGCTGTCTATGACTCTTGTCGGCTTTGGATCAGATCCTATTCTGACCAAAGTAACTTTACTGGAAAAACAAACAAAAAATCCCCCAAAGAGATGAGACTTTTTAAAAATTTAATGAYATAAATTAATATATTTATGTTAGAGATTTTTACTGATCTATCCCAGAATCAGATTATGTATTATTACAGCACTGCCTAACCCTGAAAGTTAATGTCACTGTCATGCCAGAAGTGCAGCTTCAAAATCAGCAGAGTAACAATTCATTTCTATGGCAAAGAGGAMAATGAAGTAGAAAATCACACACATTTCAACACCTTAGAATGGATGTTTCTCCAAAAAGTAACAACTGTTAGGCAGAGTAAATTTTATTGACATCTTTAAATGCTCTTAACAKTCTCATCATGATTGACCTGATAAGCCTAAGGAAATTCAACATGGAAGTTACATGATGTGAAATGTTTGAGTGAAACCTGGAAATGTTTGTAGAGATTTTAAAAGCAGGAATTAGTTATTGGATCTCACAACATATGGTATCATCCATATTTCCCTGAGAAATCATGCCCTGAAATGATCATGTAAAACAAAATACAACATTATGAAATTGTGGATTAGACAGGGAAAAATGCATAACAACAGTTTATGAATCACATAAATGCTACTGGAGTTATAACTATTAAATCACAGGCYACATGTGACAGCCAGAACAGAAATGATAACTAACTTAAAACTTAGGCCAAGTAAAGGAAACTGATTCAAAGTACCATCCTACAGTTAGCCATATGACCCAACATTGTGGTATTRACATTAATTTGTTGATTTTTGAGCATGCCAGTTCTTCACTTCATTTACACTCTGCCTTTCTGAGGTCTATTTCCATATGAAATTCAAAGTGTGTCCGTAAACTCAGCCTATCCCCAAAATTTAACTGGTTTTCCCCATCCTCTGAGAGCTCAGTTTAGCTCAGTAACATAATTTCCCTAAGATAGTGGGATCTTCAGTAGGGAATAAGAAAGACAACATTCAACATTAAGAGAAATGGAACCAAGAATTACAAAGAAATTGTTTTGCCACCTTATTTAAAGCCATCACAGCTGTGAATAGCAGTACCTAGGCAGGAGTATTGTGACAGGAATGACAAAATACAGCAGCACACACCAAGAAAAGCAATTTGCAAGCCCTCCTGTTTTTGTTAGTACATTCCAAGGAGGTCTGCCACGAATAGACCAAGAATCACCTGCAGTTCCCTGCTCAACACCCCATTTCCACAAATAACCCACAGGGACAGCCAGGCTGTGCCTSAGCCTCCAGCTTCAGTGTCTGTGTGCAGTCCCTGCAGCCATCCAGACCAGTCCTGTCCTACAGACCCACCCCTTACAGGCATTCCCAGAGGCCAGAAGCCAAGGAGCAGGATGCAGTGAAGACTGKGAAAGCCAAAGAGCAAGCCCTCTGTGCCTTCAGGAGCACTCATGTGCCCCAGATTTTGTTACACAGGTGATATTTCCATCCCTTGCTGAACCAGCACTACATCTGCAGCAGCCCCTTGTAGGGAACATTTTCAGTATGACTGAAACCCAAAACAATGTGGCGAGAAAAACTGAAATCCTTTTCTGCCTTTGAAGTGCAGCACACTGCTTATCAAACTAGGCAAGACTCACCAAAACCCTAAAAGCAAAGGCATGCTCTGTAGCTTTTGGCAAATTATCATAATTTCCTTCATATATAAAAACCAAACAGCCCCAAAACCTCAATTGCACACACAGAAGAAATTGTTGGTTGCCCAAAGGATTACAGGAATGAGTTCAGCTGTTTGACAGACCAACACATAGTATTCATCCCCCATTTTGCAGGCCTGGGAAATCACTGTTCCTTAACCACCAGGTGACAATCAAAGAAATGCTCAACATTATTTTTCTAAAGCATATGTGGTTCCTACAAGAAGTAAGTCAGAATGAAGCCATTCCCAAATTGCAACAGTAAGAGCAATGACAATATACCCTACCACACAGGGGTAAAGTATTCATGAGAGAGCTCCTTCACATTCCAGTTGTGTCACAGGGAAGAAAAACCCAGCACATCTCCATTGCATCAGAGGTACCTGAGAATCAAAGCTAAATCTCTTGTGCATTTACCAAGCATCCATTAGAGAGCTATGCAATTTCAAATCAGACATTTATATTTATAAAATATCATTGTACTAAAAATCACAAGGTTTTGTAGAAAAAACTCCATCACATTCTATTAAATGCAGGAACAATGTTGTATATCATAGCTTCTGTAATTAAAAGTGTAACACGTTTCCTGTAACTACAGAGGCACCACTGTTTAAAAATCCTTTCAGCAAGGACAGTTTGTTTTGTTCCTACTATTTAAAGAATTGTAATTTAATGCAAAAACACAGCTTAAGCTACCTAGTGCCACAAGATAAAAATATTTCGTATCTTATTAAAAAAAAAATAACACATTTTTGTGAAAAACAGTTGGAAAACCCTGACTTTGAATGTACTGAATGTTCTTCATAATTTCTGGGGTCAGAGACAGAAGAATATTCTCCTAGTACTTCTTTTCTTAACCTCTCTAAAACTAATGAATAATGAAAATTAACAGTCATATACATGGGAGGCTATGATGATCTTTGACTTTAAGCCATGAACATAAGGGCAAATATAAATAGCAACTGCATATTTGACATTATAGATCCAWTCCTGTTTGTGTGACCAATTGCAAAAAACAGTCATAGAAGATTTTGCTACAAATACTGTCATTGCCATCAAAGCAAACTTGGTTTTCCCAGGCTTAATGCACAAATGCCATAAGTCCCAGCTGATTCAAATTTGGAGTTAATGCCTAGTATCAAATATTCTGCAGCATCTCACTAAAACATTTAATTAACTGAAAAGAGACTTTTTTATTGTAAGTAGGCATTAACAATACTTTTTGAAAAAAATGTTAAAGCAAACATGCTCTAATTTTGTCATAATTTTGAAGGAAAAATCCAAAACCTAAGGAAACTCCACTGATCAAGAAATGCCTGAAAATTTGACCAAAATAAAATGAGTTCAACATACTGCATTTGCGACCCCGCTACTTATGGGGTTTGGAAATGTAACTGTGAAATTTAATTTACTTTTTTGTCTCTTTTGGGTTTGTGATTTTGTTGTGGTTGCTTTTGAGGGTTTTTTTCATTCTTATTTAGGGTCCAAGAAGGACTTACTATCGTATCTTAAAGACATGCCTCAGATCACCAAWGTTTTTAGTGCAATCCAGTATTAAAAACAAGAAGGAAAAACTTGATAAAGGTTAAATACTTGAAGAGAATAGCCCCAGGTTCATTTTGTCTTCCTACTCTACACACAGTCCTTATATTAAATTCCAGCTGCTGGCTCAAATTCTTCTGTAAATGTAGAGCTTAAGCATGTTGCTTTACTGCTTTACCTCTTAAATAATAGTTATATTACCAAAACACCAAAATTGCTTTTGGAAGGATCATTACTGAGTGCCAAAACACAAAAAGGCATTTCTGCTATGTCATCCTTCCGTATTTGTGTGGAGGGACAGTAGAAATACCCTACATTATTAATAACCTTGTTCTGTGGAAGAAAATACTCCTGGCTAAAAAATCCATCTCACATTCATTATAAAAAAACTCAAATCCATCAAAAGCCAAAATTAACTTTGATCTAAGTGTCTTATAGGCCAGGAGCTGAAAAACAGCATTGACTAATTTCAAATATTCCTGAATATAATTATAATAGCTTCTCTGGATTCAAAATGATTAAACACTGCCGTGGAAGGAAAATAATTATCAGTTTTAGAATAAATTTATTAATATAGCTGGGGGGGAAAGAAAAATCAATGCAAACACCTTTCCTCTTCATATTGCTTAGCAGATTAGTGTAGTGCCAACCCACTGATTGAAAACTTTCACAATTAATTTGATCTCTTTCACAATGTGGCAGCTACACCTGAAAATTTCCATGTCTGAGAGACAACTGAGACTGAGAATGGGTTACAGAACCAGTCTGTTTTAAACCATCTATAAGAATGTATACCCAAATGTATTGTAATTAGAAWTATTTAACCATTCACTGAAATTTTAAGCATTCCTGATTGTTGGGCAGTTTTTTTGATTTTTAAACATCAGCACCCATTGCCATGACAAGGCTACACAAAATGGCCTAAGACATTGTATATGTAGTGTTCAGGACCGTACAAAGATCCTGCCTCAGGAATTATAGGAATGCACTTAATAAATTATTTTTCTATTTTTATCTATTAATATGCAAATAGTTTATACAACATAAAAAATTTTAATTTGTACCTACTACAGGTAACATATCTATTTAGCTTTTCATCTGAAAGCCTGTAAGACTTGATGACCTGCAAACTTATTTACATAACTCACTTTAAAGTATCTTTTAAAAATAATATTGTCCAGCATTTAACAAAATTGTGACTTAAAAATAGAAAGAAATCACTTAACAGCATTTGCTTTCTTGATTTTGTCAAGTAATGTCACCAGCTCAAGTGTTATAAGGCAGGTTGGTTGCTCAGATGGACTAACACTCCCATGGTGACAGGCATGTAGTAGATCTGTTCATTTATAAAATCAGATGAAAGCAAGAAAGAGAAAAAGTTTAGAGTTTCAAAAGAACTGAAACTTCTTATTTTTACTACAAATTCAGAATAGGCACTGAAACATGATTCCTTAGGGACTTTTCCAGAAGATTGTCTCTTCGCTGGGCATCATTCCATTTTTAAACTAAGAAGAAGAAGAAAAGARTTATCAGGGGTATATAACTCAGGATTACAAAAGTGAAATTACCATAAAKATTTGTTTCCATCTTACTAACAAAGGAAATAACTCAATGTCTTAAGACATTACAATTACTGTTTTGGTTAGAGTATTTTTAATTTCATTATTAGATTTAAGCAATGTTGGAAAATAAAAATATACTTCTCATGTAATTCTGCACACATTATTGAAAACCCTGAAGCACAGGGCTAGGAGAGCTCTAAACTTTAATGCTTTAGTGCTCCAAGCCAGYCTGACAAACTATGTATGTTCCTTTTAAAGATTTGTGCAACCTCCTCTTAAAAGTGGGATATTTTCCAAACTCTTTAGCTGTTCTAATCTTCTTTCCCTATGTTTACCATGAGAAGTATTTAGCCTAATATTTAATGGAATTTACCAACTTTTTTCTTGTCATCCACAAACACAGGGGCTCCTTTCCACTTTTTGGACCAGTAATGATGAAGTCTGGTGATCTTTAAACTTTCCTGAATGGTTGCTGTTTCTCATGAGCTGCAGCAGCCCAAAGTGAGACCCCAACAGCACTAAAGAGTGAATTAATTACTTCAGATGTCTTCCAAACACATCACCCATGCCAAGAAGTTGTATAGCTCTTCTGGTGTATTGACTCACATCCAGTTTTGGATGAACTTTGTAATACTCTTTAGTAAAAAACTAAATTTCAAACCCATTGACCAAGAACTTTGAGAATAATRCCTGGCAACAAGTAGTAATAATAACTTTAAAGATACGCTTTAAAACTCTGTCCACCAAGAGAGAACAAGACTGACTGTAGGATCTTTAAAAATGTGTCCTTGCATAACAGAAATGCCACCATGAAAACCAAACCTCACCTTTCTGTGCAATGTTTGAGGTTTATTGAAGGTTTACCTTTTGTCTATGAACAGCAGCCATCTCCATCCTGTGAAACACTATGCATAGGGATGAGGCTTTCACACTGCTCACTTTCTTCTGGCATTCTTAAAAGATACACATTTATTTCAAGTCATACAGGAATATTAAATTGGTTTTCATGAAGCCAACATAAGCACCAAGTATGCAGCTGTTTGAACTTTAGCCATTAAAACCATGCAAAGACTCCTTAAATTTATCAAATGTACTCAAATTTGCACAATTTTCACTGTATGTGCTGGGTACAGAAATTATTACAGATGCATTAAGGGAAAAATTGTGACAACCACTAGGAAACTTATTTTAAAAGGTAAACAGACTTTACATCTTTCCATTTTCTGAGCATTGCATAGGTTAATTGTATGAATGGATTGGCAACTACTGCTAYTAAGAAATTAGTACACCTGAATATAAAATCAGGTGAAAATAAACAGAGCATGAGTATTGTGGCTTATAAAATACTATAGGATTATAGGACATGGGAAAGGCTAAAGAGAGAGGATTATAGATTGTGACTGCCTTACCTCTGAATTCGATGTTTTCTACAAATAAAGGCAAAAATTCTTCTGATTCCCACCATCACTGGATCCCAGTTGTTATAGTGACACAAGAGAGTTGCAATGAAAAATGAAAAAAATACAGGTACTGCTCCTGCAAAAAATAACCAGGAAAACTGCACCTGGAATTGAAACACAATCATCATTCACTAGATAGCTCAAAAAAGAACTGACATGCTGTATTTTGCAATGATTATTATTGTAAGTTTGAGATGCAGTTTGAGTTATTTTAAACAGTGTGAGTTATTTTGTACAATTTCTATAGTTATTGCTTCTTCTAAGAACTGCATAACCTGTTCCCACTGATTCATTCTTAACAATAGAACATTGTGTTTGCACTGGGAGCTGAATGAAGACCATTATTTCCAAATAGTCTCAGGTTTAGGTTTTTAGTTGTGGTTTTTTTGTGTTCTTTTTCCTTGGTGCCAAGGAAAAAGTCTCCTAGACCTTCCATGGGTTGGAAAGCAATGATCTATAAAGCCCATTCCAATCCAAAGCATTCCATGGTTTGTAACTCCAAACCAAGGGCACAAGGACAGGAAGAGCCTGGGACCTGCCTCTCAGGATGACCGAGCCATGAGCCATGGGCACAGCCCCCCCGTGTGGAGAGAAGATCCAAAACTGAAGACTTTGGAGAAAACAGATTCAGCTTTGGCACCTGGCACTGATGATCCTCCTCAAAGATCTCATCAGCTGCAACTGTTAAGCCCTGTGTTTCCCAACTGATTTCTAATGAAATTCAGAACACGTAAGTTGCCAAAAGGAATTAGTCGGTAGAAACCTGGTTGTAATTTCCTAAGATTCAGATTTATGTTGTAAAATTACAGGAAAATAAATACCCAGAAAGTTAGTAATTATGAATACTGTGTAATTACCACCCCATTTGACAGTCTTATGAAGGCTGCATGTATTAATATTTTAATCCTTACACTACATGGTGTGATTCTTGGGGTGTCCTGGGCAGGGCCAGGAGCTGGACTGGCTGATCCTGATGGGTCCCCTTCCAGCTCAGCACCTTCTATGATTCCATGATTGTTAGCCATGCCAGTAGCATTCTTGTGCAAGGCTCTTTTAAGTAAAAACAAGGCTGGCCTGAGGCAGGGCAGCTAAAATTTCTRTCAGGTTATCTGAGATGTGGACACCTGAGACTTCAGTGAGCACAGGGCTTGGCTTAGGATATTCTGATGTGTGTATGACAGAGACAGACTTGCACAAATACACCTGTCCAAAAAACCTCAAAGTCTGCAGCACTTTGCCTTTAATCAGGGTCCCTCACTTGTGCTTCTAATACTAGTAATTTATTTTCTAAAATGTAAGACAGAAAGGATTACTTCCCAGAACATGAGTTAAAAAGGTAATTTGCCYTTTTGTAGCCAATGTCAGCTGAAAGTCATCCAACAGAGTTTGGGAGATGTTTCTGCTATTTGAAATGCCTCCATGTGGCATTAGTACATAAAGAATAAATTAATTTTACAAGATCTAGACTCTGTGTTTATTCAGAATAAACAGTCTAGRGATTAGACTGTTTACTGGGAATTAGAAGAGTATAGTCCATTTTTCAGTGCATCTCAGAAGAAAGTTTAGATGAATAATTTCAGAAGACAACCTAAAATTTTCATATATTGATATATGTAACTATAATATACACCTCTACCAATGTATTTGCACACACACACATCTGTGTATATCTAAAATGTGTACTGACACACAAACCTACATRTAAAGTTCTTATTTTCTACTACCAGCATTAGCTCACATGTATTGACCTCGTGAAAGTGAATTTTGGGGGAGGAGTCTACAGATGTTTCATTCCTTGTTTCTTTTACATTTATCACAAGTTATTTACCATCCCRTAACATTTTACATCTCAAGTGTGCATTGTGGATGCCTTAAGAGCAACACAAATACAACTGTCTTATCAACAAATGTTTTATTATTGTTGGAACCACTGCAGTGTTTGCTCTATTTCCATGCTGGAATATGCAGGTAAGACTAACACAAAATATACTGCCTATCACATGTTCATTACAAAAGTATTTATTTAGGGTCTGACTCGTTTTGACTTTTCTTGTATTTATCCTTTTATTTTTCTCTCTTATTTTCCAAAATCCACAGTGACATGAAGTAAAAGCAAAATACAAGTTGTGTTTGGGGTTTTTTACTTCATTTGTACATGCAGAAAGTTTCAGAAGTCTAAAGGTACTCACTACAATTTACATTTTGCTTGCAAAAACACTGAACAGCAAAGCCACTTTCTGGCTGGAAACACTCCAAATGCAAAACTCGACTAATTTCTTGTACCAAATAAACAAGTACAAGCCTAAAAGAATTTCATTAGAAGAAATTCTGTAAACAATGATCAAAATTTAGTAGTATCTTACCTTTTGCATGCACATGTCAGCTATTATGGACAGAGGTATTGTAAGGCTTAGGGCAAGTGTGCCTATCAGTGATGAGGTAAGAAAGCAGCCCCTAAAAGACAATAAAATCATAACAATTATATAATTTATGACAATAAATAATAATTGTAATAATGAGGTCTTAAAAGTTAAAAGACAAACCAAAGTAATACATCAAAGAGGAAGACATCTGATGAACTGTTAGTTACTCTTTAATAATCAAAAATTAACTCACACCATCACACTCCATCATAAATCTGTGAAAATGCACAGAATTCTTAACTAGGCAATGGATGTCTTCTGGGCTGAGGTTTAATTCCCATACCAATCTTTTGAGATGATGGAAATTTCCCTATTTCACATGTACTAACTTCATCTAGAAAAATCTGCATTTTGATTCCATACCCTGATTCTCTAGAGCATAAGAGACTGCTTCTGAATTACAACCAACCTCTCCACAGAAAACTGTAAATGCATAAATRGTACAGAAGCCAATAATTTATCAGCCGGTTAAAAAAAAATTAACAGAGTCATATCTATCCCTAYATTATGTAGTTGGTAGTATGTGCTTGGGTGGAGTAAACAAGTAGGTTAAATGATATTTTTTACTTCTAAAAAAATTAAAGAAGACTATACTAGTGGCACACTGGACTGGTAAAGAATGATATCAGCACAAACTCTGTAATTAGTCCCAATCCAAAACTCTAGGGAAAAGGAACTGGAAGTAAAACTAGCTCTTTAATTTACTGGAATATCATTCTGAGTAATTAAACAAATATCATGTATGTAAAAATCTGTGCACACCCATGTACTTAACCCTATGCTAGTACTTGATTTTGAGAGACAATGTTTGAGGTTTGGGGGGTTTATGTGTTTGTTTGTTATTTTGCCTGCATTAAAATTACACTTAACCTGACACTGATACTGAGCTTCAGTTTAATCTTCCAGGATGGCATTAACATCACAAAAATATTCTATCAACAAACCAGTTCAATTGCAAAGAACATAAGCTACAAAGCATTTATACCTAGGGCTGGTGTAMAGGTTTGCCAAGAAACAAAAAGTCATTAAAATTCATACATAACTTTAAACTTTGAAAAAACAAACAAAAATTCACACCCCCTAAAAAAACCAAAAGGTTTCTGTGGAACTCCATCTACTCCACCTTGATCTTTTGTTGCAGTATTGCCACAGATCTGTTACAACAGAATTCACACTCTACTTCTGCTACTGCAACTCTGTAGCACACAGCCTCTTTGTCTCAAATGTTAATTCTTGAATAAGCTAAGCACACAGYATTTCAATTACTACAAGCACACATCAGCTACTTTTTAAAGTTAGCTGCTGTCTTAACAGGACATTGCGACACAATGCTGAAACTGCACACRTGGACAGGAAAAACAGGAAAAAGAAAAGGGCACAAAGCCCAGCCTAGACAATTTTACATCTCGACATGTAAAATATATTCAATGTATGAAGTACATACCACAGCCAGAGGAACTCTGACAAAACTGTTCCAATAAGGCCATTTATGACAATGCACATCCATATCAGTTTATTGGGAAACTCAAATGCTTCAAACCCAGTATAGTGAAGCAGGAAGAACCCTGGCCASAGCAGCAACAGATTAAACAGTCCTACAAAACCTGGATATAAAAACAGTATTAAGTAAATCATAAGAAATTTTCTTCAACATAACCAAAATCTCAGCTAAAATCTGCTATTTTGACAACATGCATATAAAAAGCAGCCATTAAGCAATATTTGAAATGTTTCAAAGGAAACAAATGTAAGAAATTTAACGTGAAATTCACAAACTAAATTTCCATCAGATATTTACAGGTTTGAAATGGAAAAGAAAATAAAAATTAAGAAATCTCATTAAGTCAGTGGGGCTGTCTGCATATCTACAGGAAGTTCCTCTCYTTGTTAAAGCTCTAAACAAGAAACAATTCACACAAGCAGTCTCTAAAAGACTCATAACCATAGGAATAAGAGGCTTTCTCTACTTCCTTGGCTTTTCTAAGCCCTTTACCACTCAGACACAGTTCAGTGCCTGAAAGCATATAATTTAATCACACACTGAATTAAAGCTTTCAACAGAATTACTTTTGGTCTTACCAAAGAACATTGGTATGTCAAGTTTATCTTCTCTATCTACTTTCCTTTTTATCATGACTATGTAGACAGCATACAGCATTGCTCCTACAAGAGACCAAATGGAACCTGGAAAAAACAGAAAAAATACTCCCTTGAGGTATGCCAAACATGTTATGCACAGTAGGATCAACTCTCCTAAACCTCTGTTGATTACAGAATCCATTACTAAATGAACACATGGGAAAATGGAGAAAGCTCTAGAATATAAAAACTTTCCCAATATATGCATAGAGTGAAAATTTATCATAAATGTCAAGTTTTAGAAGTTGATACTAAAAAGCCAGATTGTGAAATGTTACATGAGTAAGAGATATAGAGCTTGCTATATGACTACTTAGTACTGTCAGAAGATGGTACTGATCACTGCATATTCCAGGATTAAAACCCATAAGTAAATACCTATTGTATCTTTTCCAGCAGATTTTTCAGATCCAGAAAGGTTAACAAGTACCACACCACCAATGCTAGCAAAAAAAAGAAGAAATGCAAAACATTGCTTGAACTCAGGAATTTCTTTACAAAAACAGATAAAAGAAAGAGAAAAACAAATACACAGTTCTATMTTTAGGCATTTTTAGTTAACCAAAACCCACTTCTGGAAAGTCAAAAGAAGCTCTCAAGTGCTAAGRCATGATCCCAAGTTAAAACTAACCAACTCCACTTTTAACTTCCCAGAACAATGCACCAGGCATTTAATGAAACAGGCTGACAACACTGAGTGTCAAACTTTTTTACCATTACACATAAATAAAACAAACCACAAATAAACAACAAGAAAATAAGTTCATCTATTTCCAACAGAAATTAATCTAATTTCCTAGAGGAGAATGAGATTTGGAAATGGTTCGTGATATGAAGCATTTAAGAATCCTTAATTCAGTTGCTGAATTCATGTGTGAAACAAGGATTTTTAAAAAGTGATGGGTATCATTTATTGTCACAGATAGCACAGGTACAGTTGTCCTCTCACTGTACCAGGGAGTTTTGGACCCAGTGTTCCCTCCCATTATCTTACCTTAAAATAACAGCTAATAATTTGGACAGGGTAAACCGATCTCCACTGTTGCTGGGAAAGACTGCAGCTAAGATTAATGTAAAAAGCCCTGCAAGAGAAATTCAGAGGAGTTTATACAACCAAGTTTTGCCAGTAGTTTGCTCAGAAAAYTACACAGCTTCAAAGCTATTATACTCCAAATACATTTCTTTAATAAACAGATGTAGCTGCAGAAGTACACACACAAAAAGCAGGGGAAATATGAAGGTACTCTAAAAAATCTCTGCAAATACAAAATGAATTTTCTAAACACACATATTCAATGGCTTTAGGTCAAATCCACAGGTAAAAATGTTACACAAACCCATTGTAATGAGATTTCTATGTTATAAACAGCGTTGTAGTGCAYATCTGGTGGTGTAAATAAAACTTACCAGAGGTTGATGACAAGATATTAACTATGGCAACCTGGGTATCTGACAGAGCTTCTTGGTATGAGAAATTTGCCAAGAACCACTGAGGAAAAAGAAAAATATTTTTGTTATTATATGCGTAGCAACAACAGAGCTTAAGTTTCTCAATGCAATAAAACCCTACTTTAAAAAAAAAACTCCAGTTATTTAAAAAATAAAATCAGAACTASACTTTTAGCTTAAAGAGACTTCTAACTTCTATTAAAGTGGAAGGCACATTAAAAGACAGTAGCAAACTTAGAAGTGGCTCAAACCAACCACATTCAAGTACACATTTAATAATGAACTTACATACTTCAGAACTTAAAAAGAATTAAAATGACATTATAATAGCTAGTCTGTAGTAACTAAAGGTACTTTTAACTTGTTTTGGAGTGCTTCAAGATGATAACTGCACAAGGGCTGCAAAGAAATTTCAGTAATGCATGTGACATTAGTCAGCATAATGAGGTTCTTTCAGAGTACTTAAAACCAGCACACATCTCCACTGTTAAAAACAAGCATCTCTTATGTTCAATGCATAAAAAGTATTTCTTAATTCCTCCATAAAGGTATAAAATGGCAAATGATTTTCACTTCTTGATTGAGATCTCACTAGTGAGATCTCAGATATATCCAAAGGGAAGTAACCACTCTCTAGTCTTATGCAGAAATATTCAAAAAGTCTAAGAAGAAATACATGTACATGCCAGTAGTGTCCATGAACAGAATAAACAGGATTTGTTTTGGACATGAGGACAGTACCCCAGAAAAAATTACACCACTGTTTCCTGGTACATGCATCAGTGGTATTATTATTGTTGATGATAATAATAATAAYAACAATAATGCTTAAATAGCTCTACTTCTTGAGGAAAAGCCATGATGAGTCCACACTCCATAGAATCCATTCGCCAGTATCAATGAAGGTGCTTCTAGAAAAGGCATCACTGATGTGCCCTCTACGTTTTCCTGTCTCAAAAATCCTGCCTGGATTCTCCCTCTCCCCCCAGAACTGAGGCAGGATGCAGCAACAGCATCTACCAGCAGATTCATAATAAAATCTTGCAGAAGGAAAGTTTTACTTCTTATAGCATATTTATAAAATAAGGTTTAAAGAATACAAGTCATTGCAATACTTATTCACTCTTATTATACAAGTTTTAACTGCATCTTTACTTAAGTTTTCTGAAAGAATGGAGCACATACCACGAAGCAAAAGAAAAAGCTAATTTTTGCTACTTGGCTTGCMGTGAGTTTTCCCACAGTTTTTAAGATGGATTCCTGCTCCTTCACTGTTGGATAGGACATGCGGGACAGCTTTGCCTCCAAAGCATGGCTTGATGGCAGCTGCCGGATCTCCATGATGTTACTGAACCTCACACGAGGCTTCTTGGGTGCTTGAGAGGCAGAAAAAACAGAATATAAAATTTTAAAAAAGGAAAATATTAATATTATTATTAGACTTTTTGAGCCAACACAATATGCAAATAAAAATGATGATAGTGTAACACACCATTATTAAAATACTGCACAAATAACAGGTTCTTATCCAATTAGAAGACATGCCATCATGATTTATTAAACTAATATTTTGCAATTCAGGAGGCCACTAATAAGACAAAGCACAATTAATTACTGTTTTCAATCAGTAATCTGTCCACCCACGAAAACCTCATTGAAAAGCAGCACCCCTGCTCCCTGTCAAAAACATCAACAAAAGGTAACAACGCATTTTTAGATAGGAATTATTCCATCTTAAAAAACATTATATATATATGTGAWTTTCTTTAATTGTCTAATAGCCAAGCAGCCAACACCTGTACACAGTTATGCCTAACTGCAAGGACAATGTTTCATTTWGAAGATTAAAGTCCAACAGCCCTCAAAGCTTAGCAGAGACCATAAAGTCACTTGCCCTTTTGAAATCCACTCTCTAACTAATCTTGCAAACTAGGATCAGGTTTTATTTAGAAGGTTATTTTAGTATCATTAGGTTCCTCCATAAAGAAAATATTACACTAAACACTACAGGCAAATATTAGCTTAAATCAATGTGAAACAATACCCWATTTCCTAAAAAAAAGTAAAGGGAAAGCTGCAGCTGGAACAATTCTGAAGYGATTGGTGCGTGTTGCCACAGGAAGCAGAGCCTACCAAAGGGGTTCCTAATGTGTGCCATGGAGAAATTCAGAGAGCTTCCCTTTGATAAGCAGGAACTCTTTTGATGAGGACTGGCTAACTGGATGTTCTGAAGCCAACCTTCYCWCAACTGTCTGGGACAGTTAGGCCTGTTTCAGGTACTATCACAAGATAGTGAGGCTTAAATAAAACCAGAATGCCCATAGACTGTTCAAATTCTTACTTTGRCTGCTTTGCTCCTGCTCTAAAAAGGACAATAGCTTGTCTTTCCAGAGGCTGACTCACTGCTGCTGGTCTTACAAGCCCAGAGGAAAGAACCACAAGTACTGAACCCAGTTGGTCCCTTGAGATAAACATAGGCTGCATCTGTAGTGACCAAGAAAGGTAAACTGAACGACAGGCCTATGTTTTCTCTACCTGAAAGTAAATATGAGACTGCAATTCATGCAATAAGAGATTTCAGAAAGGAGAAAAAAGGAAAAAAAAAAAAAAAGGAGGGGAGGAAGGGGAAGCATGTCCTGCAACATAACAGCAGTTATACTAAACAAAGAGAAAAGTAACTCCTTCACCAAAGAACTAACATTACAGCATTCCAAAAGTCTTTACTCACTTTTCTCTGCATCACTACTATTACTGCCATTTTTTTCAGTTGGCAAATCATKAAACTTTACAGGAACATATAAAGGTTCACTCTGCAATGAATCAGTATAAGTAAAAATACAGTTAAGCAGGATATTTAAATTATTACCAGAATTTATTTAGCAAATTATTAAATTAAATAAAGAAAAACTTAGTTAATAGCAAGAGAATCAGACTTAAAGCAGGTCTGCACACAGTGGATAGACTTGTCAAAATTCATGTATACAATATAATATATGTTACACATATTGGTAAAACACAGTACTTAAAGAGAACTGTGCTCTCTTGTGTGTATCCTCATGAACACAAAACTTATGACCAGCCTACTGATTTAAAATTACAAAATAATTCAACAATCTCACAGATATAGCTATAGCTTCTGTTCAAATTATAAGCTAGAAACATGAAATACAGACTGTATGTAGAAAAATTCAAGTACTCATTTTYTTCCCATGACCCTAAAAGCCCTTATTTTCTACCCTAGACCTAAACATCAAAAAACTTTGGGAAATATCTACAATACATAAGGCACTTAGAAGTATTTCAAGCAATAAAACTTTTGCTTACAAGACAAGTTTTAAGCTACTTGTTTAGATTAAATTGAAAAACTGTAAAAGTAAAGTCATTWAAAAGATCTGGTAGTTGGATTTTCATTAGGCTTGCTTAGGATAAGAATTTTGGTGGATGTTTAAATTAATGCAAAATCGCCCCATTTTCTAGAGTCACATGATCTTAATGAATTGAGAAGGCCAAGAAGATTTTATTCTTAAACAGAGATAAAGTTAAAAATCCCCAAAAAATTAAATTAAGAATACATCTAAAAAAATGTCTCTTCAAGTAATTCTGTATAAAATATCTATACAGTAATTTGCAATACTCCATTGCTTCCTCCACTCTATTACAGAGATGGTACTGAGCTGAATATGTAAAGGTTTTCTCTGTAGAAGATATTTCTTTGACAAACTRCTACAGAAGCATTCAATTAAGTGCTTTATTGAGCTGAGAACCCACATTTCTTATAATAAGCAATACCATTATTTGCAGTACTTATTAGTAACATTAAGCATGCAAGTTACCAATCCCCTTTGACAAAACCTATTACACTTAAAACTGCCATATTTTATGAACAGTAAGTCAAGATAGTTATGCCATGTTATTATAAAGTATTCACCTTCATAAATTAAGGCACTTACCAGAGAACTGTTCACAGTGGTATCTGTTGTACAAGCAGCAAAATAACCTTCAGCATCTGCAAACTAATTACAGAAATCTTAATGGAATAAACTTCCAAGGCAAAGTTATTAGTAACTAAAATTTTTGAAGAGAAAGGTTTTTTGACTTTTTACATCATTCTGTCACAATTCCCTCTCTCCTCTCAGCCCCCCTCCCTAATACCAAGAGGGCTTACAAATTCAGTAAATAATTACAGTACTTCCTTGTACCTCTTGAATTCAACTGAATTCAACTGCCTAGGTATGAATGCAGGATAAGGCTCTTAGATACAGAAATCCTGCAAAATTCAGTCTTAGGGACACAATGCCCACTAAATGATTGTGCATCTATTAACAACAAGATGCTTCTTTCTTCATTTTAKTGAGGCAAAGTTCCTTTCCCTCCTCCTTTCTGCACCTTACCAAACCCATATTCCCTGACCTGCAGCTTGCTGTTCTACCACGATGGTAGCAAAATTATTAAAGAAAGYTTTTAACGTGGAAGAGCTTAAAAGTAAAGTGTGTGTTTCTCCAAGCAATCATTGAAATAATTTTATATAAATGGATGCGTTGTCCAGACTAATACACAAGACACTTTAAAGGCACTTGCAATAATTACAGAGTTGAATATTTAACTACACCCCTTGAAGGGGAAGAAATTTTCTAATAGCACATTACAGTMCTGTCTGCACTGCTCTTTTGAAAAGGAAAAATAATGGCATTCCAGTAGCAGTGTCATGAGTGCCACACACAACATGTGACAGACTGGGCACTCTTAGTCATTGCTTTCCAGTTTGTATTTCATTACTGTCAGCAAAGAAACRAAGTTCTGTTTATTCCCAAATTATCTTATGAAGATCCTGAACAACATCAAGTCTAACACATGCCATATTACATACAAACACTTGGTATTAAAGGCTGATCTAGCAAATATTGTATGAAGATATCAGCCAACTTTAAATGCTCTATGTGTTTAACTCAAGAATTTTTTTTAAATATTTTTTCAGTTTTTCTTTGTGCTTTCTTTTCTTAAAAAAAAATCAGATAAAAGTCATGTAACACTTTAAATATGTTATGCCTGCAACTGTCCCTGTCAGTGAAGTCTAACATATCCAAAATCTTAAGTCACTTTTTTTCACAAAAGGTATTTTCTATAAAGACATGTTGATTAACAGCATGTTCTTGGATCACATTTTCTGGGTTTTATCTGAAATTAGTATCAGGCCAAATGCCTTCCTGCTTCCTGAGTGCTGCTGTTCAGYGTCTTGAAACACTGGCACAGAACAACTGCTTTTGCCAGCATCTCTTGGAAAAAACTCCACTATTTCTGTCACATAACAACAATTTTAGGTTCTAGCACAAACTATGCCTAACTCTGGAATGGGCATCAGAAAGTCACTCATGCATAAAAGCTATAATATTAACACAACAAACATGTAATTCTACCACTCTTACTAAATGTAACTTTAAACCSCTCAAAACAGTCAGCAAACAGTTCATAGTTGTGCCAGAGACAAAAAGAGACAGTGCTAAAAATCAGCTACAAAGTTCAAACTCTGATTCCATTGGTTGCAGATGTTGAGGGAGTCAAAGGGAACCAAGAGCCAGCAGTGAGTTTCATAAGCTCTTGTTAAGAGGAATTATCCTCTGCAATTGCCCAGGATACAAATCCAGGCTGCAGGGACCAATGGCCTCACCCAGCAGAGCATTTCTTACAGCTCCTGACACATCTGACATTGCTTTTTCTTGCCTCTCACCCTTTCACATGACAACTGTTATGCCTGCCATGCCTTCCTGTGGCATGATTCAGCTTATACCTCAAATATGTAACCTTTCCTCTTCTCTAGTCTCTATTTTAAGGGTTTTTTTCTGTACAAACTTAGACAAATATCACAACAACTACAGAGTTGTAATACTTACAAAAGCTGCATGCCTTCCACGAAACCCACGAGTACACTGTTGCCTCCATGGCTTCCAAACAATAAATCCCAGGAGGTATAGAACAAACATGGATGTTTTTGCAAATGTACTGAAAAAGGGTTTGTTGTACCTTGTAAAAACATACTGTGGAAAGAAAACAATTGCAGTATCCAAAATTACCAAATAGGTAAGAGTTCACAAAATGAAAGATCAAGTGTAAATATACAGTCCAGAACAGCCCAAAATACCAGAGCTGTGAGTGTTGGCATGGATAACCAAGTGGCCCTACCTGTTCTGGGGGAACTCTCTCCCAAACTACCTCCAATGCCAACAAAAAGGAGACTTTTTGTAAGAAACAATGCCTGAGAAGGAAAACCTCTTGTTACTTGTATCTCACCAAGCAACACATTTATATACTGCTGAAATCAAATAGCACTGAAAATACATTTA
This sequence comes from Cardinalis cardinalis, assembly GCA_014549065.1. NCBI lineage: Eukaryota > Metazoa > Chordata > Aves > Passeriformes > Cardinalidae > Cardinalis > Cardinalis cardinalis. Next base: position 4,385,603 of record JACDOX010000036.1, read on the forward strand.
CATACAAATATTTTCTAAATTGAAGACCACTTTTATAAGCAGTAACATATTAATCATAAATTAGAGAAGATTACTTTGGCTAAATAACATTTCAGTATCAAAGTGACTCCACTAGCTCATTCCAAAAAATTTTTTGTTAATATCACATGATAARGACATTTGTACATGCTAAGTTTCAAGACTGATATAAAACATAACTTAATGAGAATTCATAAAAAATAATTTAGGAATTTATTAAAAACTCAATTTCCATTGCTAGAGTTCTGTTTTAAGTCCTAAAACTTAACATGGAGTAAGTACCACAACAGTTTCAATATGGTTAATATATGAACTAGATGAAATTACATGATTTAAACTCCATGACTTAAGTCCTTTCATCCTGAACTTCTGGATTTTCTGAACTACATCAACGAGCCTGCCATGTTACAGCTCATTTACTAATTTTTGGTAACCATATGGGCATTATTTTAATCAACACAGCAGTAACAAAATGAACTCCCTGATTACAGTACACARTGATGAGTTTATGCTGTTTAATTTTAAAGTCATCAGTAACACCTTCTGTCTCAAAAGAAACAGGCACTGAAATGAACTTATCTGTAATTTTTAGTGGATTCAGGCTGGTGAAACACCAAGTTTGATAATTATGATTCTGCTGCATTTTTCTCATTAATTTTTCCCTTAAAGTGTGTGGAACAATACTCACAGAAGTGAGTTCTGAAGAGGCCACCCAGATGACATCAACCAGGAGGAGAATGACAATTCCTAGAGCCATTCGCCTGCGCTGGGCAGATGAGCTGCTCTGGGAGCTCATCCGGTTCATGATAAAAACCCACACCATTTGGAACCTGGGCAAAGGGGACACAGAAATAACMCACAGAAGTTACAGTGACACACAAAAAAAAAATAAACACTGGGTGCAACTGTTTCATACACATGAACAGGACCTGATATGCAAGGACACACATGACTGTGTTGTTAAAAAGCAGATCTTTGACAGAACCGGCAAGAAATTTTCAGAGATATGAAGAACAATTAGAAAGTAAACCTTGACTTTACAAACATTTCYTAACTGCTTTAGCAATGAAGTAAGAAAAAAGTAGGTAAACACAATGTCTTTTTGGAATTTCCACTACATGCTTTGCAAACAGGACAAACTAGATTGATGTGTTGTGACAAATGTCAGAAACATGTTGAAACTTTGAGGCATTCAACAAATATTTCAGAAGACATAGGAAAACATTTGGGTACATTATAAACCCTTACAATAAGAGGTGATTCAAGAAAAAAATAGAATAATTAATTGTAAACTTAAAAAAGTAACTACACATGTAATTGTATTTAAAAATTATATAGCTATTTGGTAATTTATGAAATGTAGGCATGAACCAATTCTAGTGAAAATCTATCAAAAATTCATTAATGCTACTGCAAAGGAATTCAGATTTGTGACATAGCTTTACAGCTGCCCATTGGATGGCCTAAATTTATGCAAGGCCTAAATTTAGGAAAACTTTCAAYTACATTACTAAAAACCTTCAAATACAATTGACAAAGACTGATGACTCATTCTTGTACTAGAATCCTTTACAAACTCTCTAATGAATGTCAGCCAAACATGTTATGTGGTATTTCTATCATTAACTTTCAGTTATTTACGTATATATTTTAAGAACCAATTTATTAAGAGGTCATTAACTACAGATGCACAACATACCATTAACTCCAACACCATCTCTGAGAGAACTGCTCAAGGAACTGCAATCTAAGTCATCTTTAGAGAGCAGCTTCTGACCTTCACAGAAAATAGAGGKCATCTGCTTTGCTAATACAGTTTGATAAATTTAAATTGAACTTTATTTTTTCCACATCTGTCAACATACAAATACTTGCTTTCTTTTCATTATTTACAAATGATTTATGAAAGAGACAGTGCAATAATGTCCTCAGTGAGTGAGGAAGGTACATTACTTTTTTCCAGAGTAGCCTGTTCCTCAGATTAAGGATTTAAATGCCCAGATATGCCCAAGCACATTGGAGAACACAGCACTGTTTTCTGCATTGACTCATACTCTATACAGTCTCTGCCATGTTCAAATTTTGACACTTTTTCTTCCATTTCTCAAAGGGCCTCTTTCAAAAGAAAAATGAACAGGCAGAGTTCCTGAAGTATAATTATACCACTAGATCTATGCCGATATATTCCATGTGTGGGCATCAGTTCTGGATAATTACTCTGCTTTTCTGATAAAATGGTGGGACTGACAAAAGAAAGCAGAAATCTGTAAGTAGAGAGACGCAAAGTTATGAAAGACTCAGCAAGGAATTATAGTTTCTACTCAATACAGAATAAAGGAGAAAACATTTGTTCTCAAAGAGAGCAAATAAATGTATTACCTTAAACTTGAAGAAACTAACATAAAGGTTTTCAAGCCTGAAAGTTTACAAAGGTTTTTTCAGTTTTTAGGAATTGGTTTAACAAATACTACATATTATACTCTACAAACTTTGCCTTCATTTTATTATGACTAATAGCCTACAAGCCATTACATGAAATTATATTGTATACAGCCTAAAAATTGCTCGTGTGTTTGCATAATATGCAGCTAATGTGGAAGCAGGGCATAGGAAAGCTCAAACAAGCTGGAAGGAAGAAATCTCCTTTCTGTCAGGCTATAGCACAACTCATGGACAGTGGGAAATGATCCTAGAAAAAGAAAGCACTGCAGCCTTCCAGCAGCTCTGTGCTGCAGGCAGGAGGGGAGAGGTGGCTGGGGAGACAGGAGGGAATGGCCCAGCCTGATCAACTGGACATCTCCACATCAGATGTTCCCTCACACCTACAGCTCTGCTCTTCTCACCACAGGCTGCTTCAAAGCACACTCTGTGAACAGAGATCATGCACAGATAACATTCACATTCTGCAGCTGTTTAATCTTGTGCTCAGCTTGTCTACCTTAGGCTTCAACAAATCCCATGCTTTAAAATCCTTCAACAGGAGCAAAGTAAAGGATGATGGAACATCCAGCATCTCTTAGATAGGAGTTTACACAAAGTTATTCAGAGTCTATGCATATTTTACACCCTTTCTTCTGTAACTTTGATAAGTAGATGCTAAAATTCTAAATAAAGAGCCCATAATTATGCCTTGGAAGTTGGAATTTTTTTTATGTTGCAGTAAGAGCAGCTATTACTTCTCATCTGACTACCAAGTAGCTGTTTAACATTTCTGTGTGCCTAATATAGCCTTTGCTCAATCCTTGCCTAACAAGGCAAAAAGCTTAACAAGAAAAGGTAACTATGAAGTGCAGCACAATCACCTTCAAGCAAATAGTTGACAAAAAAAGTTATCAAGCAGCAATACTAAAATGCCTGTAAAGTTCAGCAGAAATTCAAAAGCCTACTGAAACCTAAATAATAAGTTTTAGGACAGAATTAAAACCCTGTAAAACACCACACAAAATGCAAAGCCAGATTGAAACTACTATTTTGAGAAGTTTTAGACAGACACATTGTCCCACTTATTAGCACTACGCAGTAACTTGCAAAGAAATACAATTCCACACTTTTATGTTTGGCTTCTGTACATTGAGGGCAATATGCTCTGATAAAAATGAACACACAAGAACAAGACTTTTCTCACATTACCTTGCACAATAACTGTAAAAAAGAAACAAAAGTGGTGACTAACAAACTTCACACTTCATGTCAAAGTGCAGAGAGTCTCCTAAAAAAAAATCAAAAAAAAAGCAAAGTGTGAAACATTGTGTGCATAAGTATATTAAGCATTTATCTTTGCAAAATACTGTCTAAAATCTCAAGTTCTACAAGTTCTTCTGCAGCTCAAGTCCTAAGTGTTGGGGACATACATATCTAGAACCTTAAGAACTGGTCTGCATCAAAAATGCCAGCAGAGCAGCCCTGACTTGCAAGGAAACAGGATCCTTACCTACTTTTGATATTAAAAAGAACACAATCCCTTCCTTATTAACTGACTATAGGAGGTTCACAGGAACAAGAACCTGGTGATGTTAAATTCTGATTTTCTARGCTATGCAGAGAAAGGCACTATTTCTTTAGTGCACATTCCTAAGCAAAGAATTTAAACATTAGAAGTAGGAAGGTAATGGAAGAACATACAGGCTTGTTTGCCTTAAAATAATCTAGAAAGATAAGGCACCTCCATGTTATGTCTTGTGAAAGCCCAGTATCTTTCCTTCCTTAAATAGATACAGCATTATTATTGCATTAAAACAAAACATCACCTTGCATAAAATTTATTTATCATTTTTAAACTCAGAGCCTATAAATACATCCAATAAAATMCACTGTTATATAGGAAAAGAAACATTATACAAAATAGAGCCATAAGTTTTATTGCCTGGAAGTGCTGGAATTTTTATTAATATTATTATTACTACTATTATTATTAATGTGAAATGTTGCTGAGCTCTGTTTTAGGGACATCTTGAATCAACAGGAGTCACACACTATGCTAAGGAGTCTCAAATTAGTGTCCCCAACAGAAATGGCACCAAGGGCAGAATTAAATGCTTACCCAAAATTAGCTTTTGATCACCTGTCAAGCATGGCTGAGAGTTTGTTAACAGGGAGCAATAGCTAAATTCATGCTTTTCACCTCTTAGATTAAGAGGYAATTCATTAAGAGGGACCCCACAAGCCCCCACTGAACTCAACATTTATGCACAGCAAGTTCAAACCTTTTCCACAGCTTACCAAATGATCATAACTGCTTAAAAAGACCCAACAAACTGGAAGATGCATTTTTTAAGACAAAAGTATGTGATTATCCATCTTCTATTCCACAAAGACAATGGTCACAGAATATCCTGCACAYCAAGGCACAAAATCACAGAATATTTTGAGTTGGAAGGGACCCACAAGGATCATAAAGTCCAACTCTTAAGTGAATGGCCCAGGGATTGAAGCCACAACCTTGGCATTATTATTGTAGGGCTTTACCYTTACAGAACATTTAATTTCTTAACTGAAAAGTTATGACAAATTTAAGCCATCAGAAGACACAGAGACTGCAATAAAAATTATGGTTTAAAAGTAAATATCATATTCTATTCTATTAATAGAGCAGAAACTTAAGCATGTTTGCCCTTTGTTTCCATTATTAGGAAATAATATGCTTTAGTGTAACTTTAAACATAAAAGCTCTTATCTGACATTTAAAGGAATATTCATTTAAAATACTTTTCTTAATATCATTATAATTTTCAGCAAACAGCACTGAGACCTTTAAAAGTCTCTTTTTTTAAAATTTATTTACCATTCCAACAGTCTTAGAGTTGGTGCTGTCATCTTGCAGAASCATTTTTCAGCCAGTTACATGAAGATCTTCTGAAAAACAAACATTAAAAATTTYCTTGTCATGACACTGTGCTTTGATTTTAAAATGCTGCAGTACCCTAGATCATGTAAGAAGAGCCACCACTTCAATTTATGATATCAAAATATAAAAAGCAGTCTCACTGTGTAGCCTACAGTGCACGTTCACACAGCTGACTGCACGGAAGCCAACAGGCTCAGCAGCCTGTCCAACTCTCCTCTCCTGAACATGCAACAAACAACTTCTGAGGGCAGGAAATAAAACTGCACCATTGATACTTCATGTGCAAGCATCAAGTGTTTCTTTGTGCAGATTATTTCCACATTACAAGCTCTGCCCAAGAAGASAAAAATCACATGAAATTCTCAAACTTTTACTGCACTGACAATTAGGGAAGAGAACATTATAGGCCAAAGAATTGCCAAATCATTGCAAAACAGAAGTATTGCTGTTCTGGCTGCTCCAGGAGGAAAACACACAGCCTGTCTCTCCCCTCCACCACCAAAAAATAGAAAAAAGGACATAACAAGAATGCCAAAAGACACAGAACAGCATCTCAGTCACAAGCCAYGGTGCAAGCAAGTCAACTGGAAATTCTTCCTTGTATTTACTCAAGATTATTTCATATACAATTTGAAAGACAACATATCAAGATAARGCTTGCAGGCAAAATAAATGGGTTTAGTTTTTCCAGTTACACCAGCTGCTCCAACAATACAAGTTCTGGGATACAACCTCCTCCCCCTTTTAACATGTTCTGTCATCATGTCTTGTTTCATATTGGATTGCCTTTGAGATAAAAGAAACAGAGACACTGCTTTCACTTTAACCAGAAAAAACAAAACAAAACAAAACTGAAAGTAAAATTATTTACATTTATATGTCAAAATCTKTAAGCCCACATTAAATCAACATTAATCTAACATAATTCTGATGTCTACTCAACCTCCAAAGGGTACCATGAGGTGAGAGCAAAGGCAAGAATATTCAGAAGAGATGRAAAAGTGAGCCTTATGCAACATGACTATTACATTCACTGCAGCCCTGTCATTTTTACTCAAAGATAGCTTCTTGAAGGATCTTAGAATACAGTAAAGCAAAAGATCTAAAAAAGCAACCAAGTTTTCCATACCAGTACTGAGTTCTGCAAGTAGAGATCACTGCTCCCATCTGCATAGGAAGTTACACAAGACCAAAGTCTGCACAGAAAACACATTAATTTTACCACCAAAATAAGAGAATTTAGCTTAATCAAAGGTATGTTTTAGGAATCTGTTGGTATGTAACAGTCATGCTATCAAACTATCATGGCACAGCTGGATATGGGTATTTGAGGAATAAAAAGAACAAGAATGTTTAACATTTTCACCAATGAAATGAAAGCTTCCTATTCAGCACTTACTCAAAATTCATGAAACAATGCTTCAAACAAATTTTCCTATATAGAACCAGTAGTGCAGAGTATTAATGTGTGGTTTAGACCTCAGAGTCCTTACCAGCCACCAGCCCATCCAAGCACTCAGTTCTCAGTRAGAGAGAAGGCAAGATACCCCTGCAAGGCTGTGACCCTGCTGGACTTGAAGTCTGACTGAATGAGTTGTAAGCAGCCAAGTTTCAGGTCAGCAGAGTGAAAACTGACAAGCACAACACACACTGACCTCCTTGTTATTCTTGTCCAGCAACATTAGGAGAAAAAACTCCATGTCAAGCTGCCAAGGCSTCTCTAAGCTTCACCACGTACAGAGCAATCCCAGCCACCAGTAGCTCCACATTTAACATCAGCTAAGGATTACAAATGACATCCATTTCACATCCTGCAGATCTAATCTTGTCTAGTGCAAGGACTAAACATATCGTGCTTTGTCACAGGATATACAGACAGAGATTCCTGATAAGAACCAGCAGGGCAGCTTGCAGAGAGACACCCTGGCAGCTGGAAGTGGAGCCTTCCAGGCAAGGGAGAAATAATCCACGAAATCACTGCACTTGGAGTTAACAGGGGTCTCCTTCCTGCCCACAGATATCTTTGGGGAAAAGCAGCAGGAACAAAGAGAAGGAAATGAGTAAGTCTTCTTAATGCACTCAGTGAAAAGTGAATGCCTAAGAGGAAAGATACACGGCTCAAGCCCTGGGGACCTGGGGGGAGGAAGAATAACTAGAAACTCACAGGTAGAACACTGGAAACTGCAGGAGGAAAAGAAAGGAAAAGGAAAAGGAGCYGCAGCCCAAGCAGGGGAGGCACATACCCCTAACAGCCCCAGCCAGGCAGGACAACGGTGCCAGCTCAGAATCACTGAAACAATTCGGGKGGAAAAGAGCTCTGAGATCATCGAATCCAACCCGTGACCAAACACCACCCTGCCAACCAGACTATGGCACAGGCTTTTCTTAAACACCTCCAGAGCTGGCAACTCCACCACCTCCCCGGGCAGCCCATTCCACTGTTTAACCAACCTTCTGTACAGAAATTCTTCCAAATGTCCAACCTGACCCTCCCCTGGCGCAGTTTAACACCGTGTGCTCTTGTCCCGTCACTGCTGCCTGGGAGCTCGACCCCCGCCTGGCTCCTGTCAGGGAGCTGYGCACAGCAACAAGGTCTCCCCAAAGCCTCCTCTACCCCAGGCTAAACTCCCTCAGCTCCCTCTGGCACTGCTTACAAGAGCTGCGCTCCACACCCTCAGCAGCGCCGCTGCCCTTTCCCGGACACGCTCCGGCGCCTGAGAGCCTTTCCCGGAGCGAGCGCACGGAGCGGGGCACGGCGGCCGAGGCGGGGCCGGCCCAGGGCCACGGGCACTGCCCGCCCTGCCGCGGGTACAGGCTCGCTCTGGGCACAGCGGAACCCTCCACACACCCCCAGCCCGCCCAGGGGAGCTCYCCCGGGCCGGGGAGCGGAGGGCGCGTTCCCCACACCGCTGTCACAGCGGCCGGGGCCGAGGGCCGGCGGGACGCGGGGCACTCACACACCCCCGGCCCCCCCGCCCGCACGGCGGGACAAAGTTCCCTCCCGGGCCCGGCCCCGCTCAGCCCTGCGGGGCCTCTCGCCCGCGGTACCCCCGGCAGCGGCGGGACCCGCCCGTTCCGGCCCCGCTCCCGTTCCGGCCCCGCTCCCGGTACCTGAGGCCGCGCCGGGCCCGGCGCCCCCCGCGCTCCGTCCGGCGGCGGCACCGCCCGCCCGCGCCGGACACCCGCAATCCATCCCCGAGCCCGCGAGCGACCGCCCCGCCCGCCCCGCCCGCGGGCCGGCCCCATCGACCCGCTCGGCCAGCAGCTCTACAGCCCTGTCCTGCCGCCCGCCCCCCGCCCGGTGCGGGAGGGGCGGCGGGGGAGAGCGGCGCGGGAAGGGCGGCGGGGACAGCGCTGTCCGCACCGACACCCTCACCCCTGCCCACGGGGCGGCGGGGACAGCGCTGTCCGCACC
>JACDOX010000036.1:4394976-4426592 GCA_014549065.1 Cardinalis cardinalis
CCCATCCCCGTCCCTATCCCCATCCCCGTCCCTATCCCCATCCCCATCCCTGTCCCCATCCCCATTGCCATCACCGACCCCATTCCTATCAGCGTTCCCTTCACCGCTCCCATCCCCATCTCCATGCCAGGCCAAATCCCTTCCTCTTGCTTGTCCTTATCCCTATCCCCACGTCCATCCCCGTTCCCATCCCCGTTCTCATCCTGTGTCCATCTCCATGTCCGTCCCGTTCCCATCCCATTCCCATCCCGTCCCTATCCCGAGGCTGCGCTGCAGTGCCGGCTGGGTCCCGTGTCCCTCCAGGCAGCCCTGCTCTGGGCATGGACATTTACACAGCCTCTCGCAAAACTTTAAGATAATCAAGACAAAAAAAAAACCCCCACACCCACAATAAAACCCCAAAAAACTAAAAGATGGAAGAACAGAGAAGGCAGAGGAAGAGAGCACGGAGTGAAGAACTAGAGATGGAGAAGTGGAAACAGAGCTTGAAACTAGTCTGTCAAAAAAAAAAAAAAAAAGAGGAAGAAGCAAAACAGAAGTGTGCAAAACCCTTGAGAAATGTCCTAAAATGCAGTGAGGTGGTGGAATCTTAGTTCCATAGTTACCATAATCTTTACACTCTGTGATACAAAGTCTCACAGGAATGAAAGCAGTGGCAACTATTAAATTTTTGCTTCACTATCAACACACATTTAAGAGCATAAAAAAGTGATATTGTGCAGACACGCAAGCTAAATTAAAGCAAAATTTCAAGATGTATATGTTAGTRACTAACAAGCTGCAAAAGGAAATGCTAGCCAAAGTCTATCAAAAATATTGAATTAAATGAATAGGCTTAGATGAAAGTGCAAAATCAGAATCTGGCTTGGTTTTGTAGTTAATGTTTGGTTTTGGTTTGGTTTGGTTTTGTAGTTAATGTTAGTAGTCTCTGTAATCAGTGTTGATTACTATTTAAGAATTAAGCTCACAGTACCAACCTAAAGATAACTAGGTGTATGTCACATCTTGCAGATTATTCAGTATTCATCTGCTAACAGAAATAAAACTTCTGGAAAAATTTAGCTATTACATATTTTGGAAATTTTATAGCAAAAMCTGTTAGGAAACAATAGTAAGCAATGTATATACATGAATAAAAAGGTRTTTAATTGTTGTTAGGTGATATATATGATATAGCTGTGAAGTTATTTTAAATGCTACTCACAAACTGTTGAAATTGAACATGATATTTCACCCTTCCTATAGGTTGGTAATTGAAAAAATCCATTCCCTCTCATATAAAAATGTGATAGCTTATCATCATTTTTCTGGGTGAGTTTTGCTGTTGGGCTTGAGCTATTCCCTGTAGATAAACAAAAGTTACTTCTTAAAAACAAACAAAAAACCACAACCAAACTTGAAGAACTTTTAGTGTGAAACTGGTTTGGGCTTTTTTTTTGTGAGCCTGAATTTCATAATCCAGCTGTATTTTAATTTGCATACAGTAGCACTAAGAGACATCCAACAAGTTGGATGCCCCATAAAAATGGTTGTTAGAAGTAGTAAGATACAATCCCCACCCTGAAGCATTTATGGCATAAATGGCACAAGGACATGCAGTGAATTATACTCTTGGTTCAATCTGTCATTTTTTGATGTAGTCTGAGTGTACATTATAAATAAAGTATTGATTTGTTCTTCTGGCCTCATTATCATTATAGGCCAAAATGAAATTGTCAAAATGTGCAGCATGGTGCTTTTACATGAAATATGACTTTACAACTGTCTAAAGAGATTTTAGGTGAACTGAATTTCTTAGACAAAGTTTCAGGAAAATAGCAGTCCTCCTGATGGTGCATYCTGTGGAATTCAGAGGAGTTGAAAAATATATACAATGTAACAGAAAAAAACATGCCTGCATCTCACAGCTTCTAATTTTCTTGGGTCTAGCAGGTCTTTGTTTAGCATTTATACAGAGACTCAGTAAACTTACACAGCTTATGCAAGGCCAGTCAGTTCATCAGCAGCAAAACCTGAAGAGAAAACCAAAGAGTAATGACCACAGCACTGTGACAGAGAAACTGCATGTAATGCTTTCCTATATCTTATAGTGCCTTTACTAAATAATATATTGAAAAATATTATACRTAATTTATATTAAAATGGGGTGARTGTTTTATATGAAAAAAAAAAAAWTCCCTGCTGCATTTGAACAGGGGGAATAAACAAGGCAGCAGGGAAGGTTGAGATTCCCAGACTCTTCTATCTACCTGATTAAGAGAAAAATCTTGGTTTGCTGCCCCTGGAAAATGCTTTCCCACAGTGATCAGCAGTAGTGATGACAAAATATCTGTGATATGCAGATTTTCTCTCTTTATCTGTGATATGCAGATTTTCTCTCTTTTTATGCTTAAATCTCCTTTGACAGTGGAAAGCACATGAAATCCCACCTGAATGAAGAGCAGCTTTCTGGGTGTAGCTCCATGTGGCCTCTCATGGGTATGAGTTTTCTTCTTTAGGAGGCAAGGCAGTAGTTTGCACCTCAATATGGCAGCCCAGTTAAATCCACCTTGTTCAGGTTCTGATTTTGAGCATTTTGACTGGGCAGGCAAACAGCTGGGCACTGCTGTCCTTCAGGTAGAGTTCCAAGRTTTCTTCATCACAGGATGAAGCACTTACACTGTGGTTCTTGGGGATTTTGGAGAGAAACAGGTCAGCATTGTCAAAAGCCCAGAAGTTTGTAGTTGTTACACTTAAAAATATCACAGGACTTCGGTATTTTTAGCTCTTGATTAAGTAATTTGCTTCCTATTGTAAAATTCATGTGATGATCTTGCGTCTTCTCTGAAAGGAACTATTATGAGAATGATTTGTCTTTTGTTTTTACTGAGCCTTTTTCAGGAATTAGATTTTAGTAAACACATGTAATAAAACAATATGTATCTTGAAAGTGTACACATACTGCATATTTATTTTTCTTGCTGTGAATATTTTAGTTACATACACAGCATTTTTGTAGGYAAACCAAAATTCTATTTCCCAGCATCACTGTAATATTTTCATAAGATAAAACATCCACAAAACATGCAWAGCTTCTAAATTGCACTTATCAAGAAAATTTGAATTTAGTTTCTACTCATATATGTTCTACTTACAAGAACATAAAAGCTGATTTGGAAGAAATAGATCAGATCCCAAGAATGAAATTTAATAGTCTGTTGGTCTCATAATAGAGTTCTACAAAGGAATTGAATCTACTTATTTTAGAGAAATGCCTTCTTCACAAGGATTTGGAACAGATCTTTGATGAACAAAATGTTCATGTTGATGAACAAGGCAAAGCAGCAGAAGAAGCTGTATTAAAAATTCAAACTGACAAAGTCAGTTTTTATCAACTTCTGYTCTCCTTAGGGAAAGGACACAGTCTGAGTGTCCAGGAGTAGACTTGGTGTAGGATGCAGACACTGAGGTGTTCCCCTGTCCTGTTGGGTTAGACAAAATGTCCATCCAGCTCAGAATCTCCAGTGTTTCATAATGGATGCCTGGGGAAAATGGTGTTGGAAACAAGGGATTTGTTTCCATGGCACATCCTAGCTTCTAGAAACAAATGGGTACCAGCATCCTTACCTGGAAGGATGTAATTCAGCCAATGCATTTAATAGCTCTGATGGACCCTTGAATTTGGCTAATCCCTTTTGTGAGCCCWGTAACACCAGAGCTGTTATGGATTTATTGAGGCAGAGTCCTATGACGTAACAGAAAATGTTTTGTTTTGCTTGGGTTTAGACCTCTGGATAATAATCTTGTCACACAACTTGTAATCCTTGTTCCATTTCATCTTCTTTGCATTATTTGAGTTTTAACTGTCTTATATTTGTCCTCAGCTGTCTTTGAGGTGTTCTCACATCCTAAGTCCAGCTTTGCAGGAAGCCTCTTGTGACTGAGGGAGTGATTTTATTGCTTAATTATCCTCACTGCCTTCCTCTCCTTCTGGTCCAGTTCTTGAGAGGCTGAAATGAAAACATTCATATGAATACATGAAATATAGTTAGACTGTTAAAGTTATGATTTCCAATCTGTTTTCAGGCCTTTTTTTGTGTATTTACAAACATTTTGTGGTTTTGACCTTGCTGAGCTGTTACATGGCTGTTTTCTTAATGTTTTACCTGATGACAAAGCTCTAAGAAACCTTAGTACTTAAAAATGTATGATTTTGAATAAAATCTATGATGACTACTATGAGAACTACTGGTACTTACAGGAAAAATGTTACTCTGCAGATGTAATACAAGAAAAAAAACACAAATATTTTTGTAATTTTTATCAACCATTACTTTTAATAGCTGTAGAAAATTAATTGGAACTGAGAACTTTTTCTGCTTCCTACTGAACATTACTTGCAAATATTAGCTAGTAATAAAATTACAGATGAGTAAAACAACTCRTTTGGGGAACTTGCCATCACTTACTTCAGTCTCTTTACTCTGCTGATTTATAACAGGAAAGAAAACAGGAAGCTTAATTGGCAATGGGATTTCCCAGACTGAAAATTAATAAATTGCTATCACTCAATTATTTTTGGTAGATGAGTTGTGATCATTAATTGTTATAAAAAGGACAATTTAAAAACCATTTGCAAGCCCATTCAAGCAAAYCAAAAAGTAAATGGAAAGTAAACTTTTTGAAAGTGTTCTGAATTACTGAATTACCATGCCATTGAGAGAAATCATATGTAGGAGTGGATTGCACGTGTAATATTCATGCATRTTGACAACCAGAGAGCCATTAGAACACCAGGGCTGGCAGAAATGCATGTGTGAGCATGAATACCTGCCCTGCTGGAGATGTGAGCCAAAAACACCAAACAGGCCTTGACAGAGAGCCAAAAGTGAGTTTTATTTACACTGAATATCCTCATGAAAGCAACTCTTCTAAAGGTCAAGTCAAGCAGTTCTCTCAGCACAAGTCCAACCAGATGGAGCTGCTGATAATGTGACCCCGCATGTTCAGAACACAGAACAGATTTTTACATTTGTGCTTCTGCACATTCCTGGGTGAATAATCACAATGATTCAGGGAGGCACATTGCAACATAAGGTGGCATTCAAAGGSAATGGAAGCATTGCCCAATATAGCAATAGGGAACTGATCCCTTGCTGGGAATGCACAATGCTCCAGAGAGGGCAGGGGCTCTCCTGGGATGGGCCTAAAGCAAAGCAATCAATGTCCCACATGGATTCTCACCCCACTAGCAAGGGAGACCTYCTGTGTGTATGTGGGTTCTGTAGAGAGAGCCCACAAATGGATTAAACTGGAAGCTGTACTGTAGGGAAACACAAGTTTTGTTTTTCCCTTCTTCTAAGACCACTGGTCTTCTCAGTGCAGATGCTCTTAAACTGCATCAAAAATGAAATTTTGTCCRGTGAGGAATTGCATGGACAAAGCTACTGGTTTGGGGCTTTGCTGGTGCATTATTTTTAGATCAAAAGGTTTCAAAGTGTATTGTTCATAAAGGTTAAGTGTGTTGGCTTGTTAGGATGGCACACCAAATTGAACASGCGTGTAGTGCTGCAAATAGAGATTTTAATGCCCCGATTCTCACAGTAAGGACTAACGTAATTAATGTAATCTGTTTGTCTAGAAGATTTTGTCCAATTTACATATTCATTAGCATAATTTACCAGAGTGATTGCTTTTAATACAGTTTTTTAAAGCAGCAGAGTGAGAGAAACACTTGGATACAATGTGTTAGTTTTGATATATTTTTGATACTGGACATGCGAAGACCACATCATTAAAAATTGGCTGTGGCCTTCTTCAAAGACATCCACATGATCCTTATAGTGTCAGACACAGCACTGCAGAGCTGCAAAACAGCTTTTATACTTTTTGGTGATTCATTAAGGTATTATTTCAGGAAAATTTCCTACGGTCTTTGAGCAGGACRAGCAATTTTACAGAAATGAGTTAACAGTTTCTCTATGTACTACCAAAGAGAAACAATAAACCCTGTATGGAGGCACCCAGCATTCAGAAATAGTGCTTTGAAATTGTTTCCATCTTGTATGCAAGCAGCATTGTCACCAGAAATAGATTGAGTTATACGCTTATCAAAGAACACAGTATTTTTAAAGTGTTCCACTGCTGACTAACTTAAGTGGTATTGTSTATTGTTTCTAAATAAATCATACATCCTAATAAGAAACCTGGACTGCAGATAGCTGTGATAATTGAAAAAGATGCTGCACGAGCTGTTCATTGCCTTCCTCCAGCTCTGGTGGAGGGAACGTTCCCTGTTCTGTGAGAGAACATTCCCCATCCTGCTAGAAAGAAGGCAGCCAAATAATTTAAGCCATCAGAAAGAGTATTTTTAGTTATGTTCCATTTTGTCTAGAGACAATTGGAGAGTGCTCATCCATGCTTCTCTGATAGAGCTGTGGATGCTATAATATCCAGATGACTGATACCATATACTCAAGCAGCACCCTGCTACATCCAGAGAAGGAYATCTGTCCATGTGAGTCCCAAATTCTCCTCCTAGGCCTCCTCTCCTCCCTGCATTATCTTAAAGTAAATACAATAAGAGTAATGTGGCACAATGACCATGGATGTGATATAATGACCTTATCACATCTATTGTCTTCTGAAAGCTAATCTGAGGAGTCAACAGTTTGGGTCAGCTGAAGAGAACATATTTTTATCAAAAGTCACACACCAAGGAGGAATCCAAACACATAAAATATGAGTGTTTCTAAACAATCCTCTTATGAAAAGCCATTTAGAATGAGAGGTCAAATATTAGCAGCCAAACCCTCTCAAAAGTTGATAAGCAATGGTGAAAGCCAGAAAAATGTCTCAGAACAGAAACCCATTTGTTTACCTGTCACACATTCAATTACTTGCAGTTTCAAGTGGGTGGGTAGCAAAAAAACCCCCATGGTGCCACTGCACTCTCTCTGATTCTTCATGCTACTTCTTTTGTGAAATGACCCACTACATTCACCTTGATCCTCTTTTCCAATCCAGTTTTCCTTGCTCTGGTACTTGGCACTGTTTYAAGGCTCAGTTTTGCCTTTGTGGACTTCTGTGCTCTGCTGAAAAGTTCACATAACAGTTAAAACACCTGCTAAACTGCWAACTGGTGTCACACTGGTTTTATTTAGCACATTGCCGACATCCTTGAAAAAAACAAATAAAGGACCACTAAATTTAAAATGGTGATTTTACAYAAATTTTCGAGTTATCAAATTAATGTTCATGACACAGTGAGAGTGGAAGTTGATGCAGGTCAGGCATGCACAGCTGTGATTGAGTCAGGTTCTCAGCTCAGTTGAAGTGCATAAGTCAAATGAAAAAGGCAGCAATCCACATTTGTTCCAGCCAAGGAAGTAAATAGCTGCAACAGAGAACACATAATAATGTTTCTATTACACAAGGAAGCCCAGATTTTCTTATCATGGGCAAACTATGCACTGCTATTCCTTGGCTCCCAGGTGTGACTGTGTGGAGTCTGTGCAGTACAGATACAGCTCCAGGACAGAGGTTTGTGCCCTGCTTTGCAGTTGTATGGATTCTGCTGCCATCCTTCTGCTAGTTCACTTTCAGTGGCATTATAAAGGATTAAGAAGTTATGAGTAAGAACAGAATAACAGCATGCAGATAGCCAATTTTGAATGGAAAAGCAAGCTGTAAATAGGAATGCAGTTTCCCTCGACTTTTGCAGATTTTGCCTCAGCCCAGAACATAAAGTTCTTAAGGCATCATATTTTCATCAAATTATTTTTCTTGGTTTGACTTTGATACACAATTTGCTGTTATTCCTACCAAATAAAATGGGCAATAGTGGTGTTATCATCATAATAGTCCAAGGACATAAACAASCCCCAGTTTATAAGTTTCTCTCTTCCTTACACACCTTGTTTCAGTGTACCAAGTTATAGCTGGTTGGTTTTTTTTTTTTTCCATCCTTCATTTAGAAGAAAAATATGGACTAATTGTATTTTGAAAGTTAATGGTTTTAGTGTATCTACATTGAACCCTTGGAGAGCAGCCAGATCAAATGAGTTCCTGGTAATTTGCCATGACTTCACATGTGCAGCTCCATGAAATTACATGCCTCCCATATGGCTGTTGCTATACCTATGCCAAAATCAACCAATTACACTGTAATCTTGCTTGTGGCCCTTCTTGGAGGAAATCAACACACATCCTTTACCTGGTAGATAAAATGTTTGGGGTATTTTTAGCTCTCTGTAGTATTCTCTCAACTACTGGAAAACTTACTTATATTAAAATACTCAGAACATGATGGATAAGTGATTAAGCAGTGTACTTTATAATAAATACTTAACAATAAAGGAATATTGTCTAATGGATAACCTAGACATGATTTTTCTTGGCTGTTTCTCTAACTTTTATTGTCATGTTTAGCTGGACTTAAGGGCTAATCAGTGTGATGTACTGGATATTAAGGTGCCTTTTAAATTCAGTTTATACCAATCTGAATGGCAACATGCTGATCCAGGCATGAGACTCTCAGCCCTCCTGGGTATTTCCAAAATCCTTCCACCCCTGGAACTTCCTTTCAAGTCTTGGTTGTTTTTGTTTTTGTTTTTTTTTTTGCTTTCCTCTTGCACTTTGCTGCAYTTCCCAGGCCTGGATCTATATATGGATTCACAGCGATGTTCTTTCTGCATGTTCAAGGGCAGGCCATTAACTGCATGAAAACACCCAGAGTAAGCAGGATGCTGAAAAGCTTCCCACACAGCTTAGCAAGGGATTTGTAATGCTTTTGTCTAGGTACACACCTCTTCAGGCTGAGGTACTTGTGTGAAATTTTAATACTTAGCGTTGCTGTAGCTGGTAAACCATACAAAAGATCTTGTAAAACTGTGGAGCCCCACGACTGATTTGTACAACACTTGCAGAAAGCTGTCTGCAAATTCCCTCCCTCTGAATCAAACTGTTAGACTGCATCTCTGTTTACCTGTTGATTAATAGAAATACTTTCCTCCTGACTTTAATCCTCTCATTCCTTATCCATTTGTATTCATCTGCATTCCCTTGCTCTGTGTTTACAGTGTAAACTGCCTGCAGGCAGATGGCAACAGAAGGAGGATGCTCTGCAATGGTAATTACTTCTGTTAGCATGGATGCTTAGGAGAAGATCACCTGCAATCCAGCTGTGCTTACAAACCTGGACTTGGTGCATCAYTGAAGGATGCTGTTGCTGGATTATTTGTGCTGTATGGGATTTCACAGAATCATAAAGGTTGGAAAAGACCTCTAAKACCAGCCCAGCACCACCATGCTCACAGCTAAACCATGTCTCTAAGTGCCACATCTTCATRCTTTCTGAACACTTCCAGAGATGGCACCAGATAAAGGCAATTCAGGCTTTTGTTCACTCCCATTCCATCAGTAAGATTGAGAATATACTTAGACATTTCTTCTGCACATTAAAAATTTCATTTATGTTACACCCCGAAACAATAAAAAGCTTTTCATAACACAGGAACTGAGTTCTGGCCAAATAAGGATGAAAAGATTCAGAAAATTCCACCATGAAAAGAGACTGTAGGCTTTTCTACTGCTCTTGTACCGAAAGGTTGGAAGTAAAGGGTGGAAAATCTTTCCATGAAAGAAATATACCAATCAGCACAGYAATCCTGCTGGATCTAGCTGAATTTCAGCTTTATAAGCTCAATTTTGTAATTTAAGCACAAGACTTCTGTGCTAAAAATATCCAGCAAGATAATCTAGATGGCAATGCATAAAACCACAAAAGGTCTATATAGAAACTAGTATTGAAATTTAGCTTGATCTATTTGAATTTGGATGAGTTAATATATCAAACTTATGTTTATGGTCCAACAATGTGAGATAATATTGCTKAAAGAGAAATCTTGCCCCTTTATTTTATTGGGCTGGTGCCTGTGTCCACAGCCATCTGAAAACTGCATCTGGCAAGTTCAATAAAATGAAACATGAGATCTCATGGCCAGGGTCTTTCAACCCCTTCCCTGGCAAAACTGTGATTCATTTGGCACCTTGAAACTGAGAAAAATCCTATGCTCTTTGGTYCTCAAATGTAAATTCCACTGTAATTCAGTAAATTATAATGCACCAGTACWGCTCTTTTTCAATGTCATTCTTCATGCAGACTCAGGAAGAACACACACTGATAGCAAGAGATTGCAAAGGAGTTGCTTAACAGAGTTGTTTCACTTTCCATATGACCTGAAGCACTTTTCTGTTCTGCTCAAGCCTTTTGTTCTGCTCAGTGCCCCACCATTTCCCAGAACACACTTGTACTCACAGGGAGGAAAAGATAAATTCAGCACTGGGATATTTTCTGGAGAGTGCATTACACTAAGTGCTTTTGGGTGTGATTTAAAGTTTTATAGTGAAATGATGCTTCTGCTAGCAGAGTCTCCAGCACACTATTACAGCCACTCTACTCTCTGTCCTTTGGCTTTGCTATTAAGGTTAAAAATCAGGAGCATTATTTGGAAATATTAGGTAATAAAGGCTGGCCAGCTATGGAACACTAATGATTGGTCTGTTTAAATTTCACTGCAGCTGGGTAAATTAACTCTGGTCCTGATCCCCTCTGTGCTGAATGGCCTGGGCAGGACCTGCCAGCTCCATCCTTTCCACATGCCTCAGGTTTTTGGACCTTGTTTTGCGCTCCTCTGGGAGGATACTTTAACTCCAGCAGCTGGAGTCCAAAGCTGCTCTCTCATTCCGTGATTCCATCTGCCAGATGCAGCAGTTGAACCTGCTGCATGCATAACCCTGACTACCACGTAATAAAACTGAGAGGAGAGTGAAAAGTCCACATGGTAGTTTATATCCTGACTGTATTTATTTTAGATAAATATTTACCTATGCACACACAGCAGCACATACAAAGGAAAGGGCTATTTGCACTTTCTCTGAAAAGCTTTCAGAGATATTCATCTTTAATATTCTAGTTCAGCACAGCTCACAAGGTACACAATATCCTGCAGAAATTCCTTTCATTATCTGTAAAATGTCTCATAATGTTCTAGTCATAATTTGCTTTGACATTAAAATAGAAATGTTAATATTCTCAATATCTCCTTTTCTTRCTTATGTTCCTCAGGAAGATCTGGCAGCCCACAGAAGCCAGATGGTGACTTGAACTTCCCAAAAGAACTGCCTGGCTGCAGCTACTGAAAGGCATGGTGTTGCTCTCTCCTATCTCATCCTGAAGGGCATGTACCTAGTCCTTCCTTTGCTTTGGCATTGACTCCAGTCTATCCCTCCAGTGAAAAAAAGCAAAGAGGCTATTAATTAGAGGTAGCTGAAACCAGGTGAGGAGAACATGCTTGAAGAAGGAAGCAGGACTACTGTGAGAATACTTGGAGGGTTCCSTAAGGGACACCTGCAGCTACACAGCTCCGAGTTGAAGTCAGGATGTCAGAGCAGGACTAGGAGCAGTGTGGAGGCTACCAGAGGGACAAGGCAAGTSTAATATCAAGACAGGAAGCCAGGCTGGAAGCCAGGCTCGGACAGCACAGACCTACAGCTTAGTTCAGGTGAAATCTGAAGGGCCAGAGTTGAGCTTAACTGGGTCTCCAGTACTCTGGGACAAAGACTGTTGGGTGGAGGTGCCTGGTGATGCTTATTAAAGCCATTAAGATCCATTAGTGCACACTGACAATTACTCATTTTGATCTACTACTAAGTTTGTTCACAGCTTGACATCCGATTATACCATGAAGCTCACATCTCATTGCCAAGGCAGGAGTGGCAAGCAAAGGATTGAAAATACCTGAAATACCCAATATGAGAACTAAGATACTTTATAAAAAACCAAAAACTAGAACCACCCCATATGGCTGCAGGGCACAGGGGCTAGGCCAGACCTGGCATGCTCAGCACTCTGAGCATGAAGGGTTGTGGAAGGTGGAAAGAAAGAGAAAAGTACAGACGATATTATGTCCACCTGAGCACCTGATCCCCACAGTGCGTTGTCTCCTGCCCTCTTTGGGACAAAGATGATAGGGTGAGTCTGTCACATCTCTCTTACAAGGAGGGATTGCAGGAGCTGGGCCTGTTTATTCTAGAGAAGACTGAGAGGGGATCTCATTAACACATATAGATAKCTCAAAGATGGGTGCCAAGAGGATGGTGTCAGAGTCGTTTCAGTGGTGSTCAGCAACAGGATGAAGAGCAGTGGCCAAAGTTTCACCTCAGCATGGGGAAGAATTTTTTTACATCGAAGGTGGCAGAGCCCTGCAATAGCTGTCTGGGGAGGGCGTGGAGTCTCCCACACTGGAGACATTCCGAGCCCGCCTGGATGCATTCCTGTGTCACTGCCTTAGGTGACCCTGCCTATGCATGGGGCATGGACCGCATGATCTCCACAGGTCCCTTCCAACCCTAACAGTTCTGTGATTGCCCATGGAGGTGGTGGAGCCACATCCCCGGAGGTGTTTAAGGAAAGCCTGGCCGTGGCACATGCTCTGTTTGACCCGGTGACCTCGGGGGTGTTCTCCAGCCCGACTGACCCCGTGCTATATCGGCGATAACCGGCGAGGGAGCAGCTCCCGCCGCCCTGAGGGCGCCTGGCCGCTCCGCCCGGCGGGCGAGGCCGCGCCACCGCACGTCACGGGGCGGGGCGGGTCAGCCATCTTGGGCTCGCCGGGCAGCGAGCGAGCGGGCGGGGGCGGAGGCAGCGCCCGCCCTGCGGAAGTCCCTCGGTGCCGCCGAGCGCAGCCCGTCAAGCCCCGCCGGAGCCCAGGGCTGCCCGCCGTCCCCAGCACCGCCGCTACCGACCAGCATGGCAGGGCGGCTCCCGGCCTGCGTGGTGGACTGCGGCACGGGGTGAGACACGGCCGCTGACAGCTCGGGGCCGCCCGGGGCGGGGCCGGGCGGGTTCCGCCGCCGATGCTGCTGCAGATGGCGGCGGGGGTCGCGGTGCCGGGCCGGGCAGCCGCGCCCGAGCCGCCGCGGGGCCGGTGCTGGGAGGGATGGAGCGGGCCGGGCTGGGCCGGGGGGAGCATCCTGCCGCCTTCCCTTCCCCTCCCTTCGCTCTACGCCTCCCGGCGCGGCCCCGCTCGCTGCTCTGGCCGCCCGGGGCCGGTCGTGGCCGCCCCCATCGGTCCCGGGCCGGGGTGCGGGACCTTGTGCGGCTGCGGGGCGGGGGGAGGCGAGCGGGGACGCGGCTCCCGCGGCTGCCCAGAGCCCCTGGGAGCCCTGGCCTGGGGGAGTCGCCGCTCTGCCCGGCGCCGTCTGGGGGGATCGTGTGTATTTATTTTTTGTTTTAATGTGCGGATAATGTCATTTATTCTGTGCTACTTCTCTCTGTGGAAGAAGAAAAACCCCTCCCCTTCCATCGAGCAGGCGCAGAGGAACTTCCTTAGTTTTGTCAAAGCCTCTTCCTGCTTTCGGGCTTTTATACCTTATAAGGCAGTTTTCAGTGTCAAACCTGAACCAAATCCGCTTTGGAAACGCTTCTTCTCGTTCAGCAGCTGCCAGGCGGCGGAGGGGACGCGGTGCCAGTGGTCCCTAGCAGCGGGAGCGGTGCGGGAGGAGGCCCCGGGGGCCGGGCAGGGCGGCAGCCCCGGCGGGGCCGCGGGAAGCGGGGCCGGGCGGCTCCGCGGGGCCCCGGCAGCAGCGGCMGCAGCAGCGCTCGGGAAGCGCGGCCAGCGCTGCCACCCGCGGGGCCCTCGGGAAGAGGAAACGGCTCCATCGGGCCGCGGTTTTTCATGGGAAGGGAAAGCACTGCTGTGTTTTCAAAGCTCTTTAGCTAGCGCTGATGGCATGCTGCTTCTTAAGCTCGTTTTTTGCTTTTGTTTCGTTTCTCATCTCTCTTGCGAAAAATAAAGCAAGTTTTCAGTGAGTAGTTTTCATCTGCTCTGTAGACGCAGATATTTATCGTGCTTTCTTGAAAGGATGTGTTCTTCTGCAACCCAAGCAGTTGTTTCTCTGAGCACATGCTCATCATCCCCTCAAAAGAATCTGTTTGGTGTAGGACATCAATAAGTCTTTAGGAAGAGCAGGTATATGTATGTGAGTGTCTGATGTCTGCGTGTCTAACAGTTGTACGAAGAAGTCATTCCTGTAGTGAAAGCAGAATTAMAACCTTGAGTTTTGTGGGATGGAGGAAAGTTAGCACTGTGGGAATGCGGATGTGTAGCTGAGTGRGTAGAAGTATATGTGAATTTAACACGTGTATATGTGCTGTTTGTCTTTCAGAGCAAAAGATCTCTAACTGCTCTTCCACATGCCACCAGAGGCTTTTTCTCATCCCACATGTTTGTGTATCACCAGTAGTCCCATTAAAGGCAATAATTATGTCTTTATAGGTTTGTAAAGTGCAGGTTATGACCACTGGATTAGAAATTTGCTTGAGGCTTTCARCAGTGCCCTGCAGGAGCAGCATGCAAGCTGAGAGCTGTGTAAGAAATAACTTTGTGATGTGAGAGATGTACCAAGGGACATGAGTGTTAAAGCAAATATTCCTGGGGAAGATGTGTGCAAGTACACCATTAATCAACTTCACTTCAGATGATGTACTCTGTAATGTTCTGGAATATGATGTTAGCCAAGTCTTGCTCCTGTTWATTTATTTCCCTACAAATCTTGAGAAAATGTTCTAAGATGCTGTTTTGTGCACTGTATTTTTTTTTAATGCAGCCTAGCCTGTTTTACTCTCCAGGCTTTTAATTTCAGGTGCATTTCATCATCCAAGGTTGTTCTTCTGTAAGATTCTGCTTCAAGAAAGTGGGGCAAAGATTCGTAGCRCTGTAAAGATTACAGGGTTTTGGGGTGGTTAGAATTCAATAATTTCAGTAGACAAGAGTATAAAGTGGTGAATTTACAAAGTTAAAATATGATGGTTGAGATGAATMAGAAACAGCTGGGTAATAGTGCAGTGGGTGATGATAGCATGATCATGCTCTTGGCTTTTATTTTTTATTTGGTGTAGCCCTCCCAGTCCATCTCACTTTTTGTGTGAGAGCACAAACTGTGTCAGCCCTGTGCTCAGTGCAGGTCAGCTGAGGTTCCAGTGTTCTGTCCTTTCTGYCAAAATGACAGAAAGCAGACAAATTGGCCCCCAAAAGAGGAGAAGAGGTTTTGAAAATACAGCCAAAACAGAAAGGGTGAAAGGAGCTGCCTTGCTTAGAACAGGCTTTAAATGTGCACTGGTTTTCCAGTAAGTAGGCTTWTTTTAGAGGAAAGGGTTGTTGGTTTGTAATCTCAGGAGAATTTACCTCAATCAGTAAAAGGGCAGGTGTAGAAGCGGTATTGAAGAGTTTTCCTATGTCTTGTGCTTGTAGCCACAGTTCAGTTTATCTAAGTGTTAAATTTGGGGTTGTTTTAATGTGTGTGTGCATTTTTGCTGGCTAAGACAGAGCGATGAGAAAGGCAGCAGAGTTGTGCTTTTCAGCATCAACCTGCACAGATTACAGAAATGATAAGGGCTTCTTTCAAAGCATAGACAAAAAAACCAGAAGAGATTGGGGAAATAATATGATGGCTGTTGCTTGAGGTTTTAACAGCTCAGTCAAACTTTAGGGGTCATCTAAGTACATGTCATACAGCTGGAGCTGGGAAATGGTTTTAATCAGTGACATGGCAATCAGATGCAGCTGAAATTCTTCCTGTGTTACATTTGTAGCCTGAAATTTGCATTCTTTGCTTAAGCAAACTTGATACCTAGAAAATAAGGTAATTGATAGCTAGTAAGAGCAAGCAAATACTTGTGGTTTTAGAAGCTGCTTGTCTGAAGCACTCTCCTTTTATTTGTACATGATATGAAAAATCTGAAGAGCCCAGTTAGTTTAACATAACTGCTAAACCCAGTATTATTTATTTCTATAACTGATAGCCTTGTCTAGTTTTTAAAGTATATTGTTTGTTGGGTAATCTGTAGAACAACACTGTGGACCTTATTGTCAGGAAGTCTTTTCCATGCTGGTAATGAATTTGACTTCACTTGGCAACTGAGACCCCTTCTCTTTCCACCAAAGATAGGCACCAGGTCCATGAGCAATTAGCTATGAAGTAGCACCTATGTGCTGTTCTGTTTATATCCTTTAAATACTGGCAAATTTTTGATTTTCCTGAAGTCAGTAGATATGCTGTAAATGAGACTTACYTCATACTTGGTGTATCTAAGAATTACATTCATTTTGAAACAAAAATTAAAAATAGAAAAATGAGATGGAGTTCTTCCCATAAAGTATGTGAGCAAYGTACCAAAGAAAGGAAAAGGCTGTTAGTCATTTTTTAATCACAGTAGGCTGCAGTCTTTTGCTCTGTGCCTTTTGGGTATTTGAATTGTTCTTGCTGCCTCTTCTACAGGCAAGCACAGCACTGCCTGCAAGTCATGATTAAAAGCTCTTCCTACGCCACTTTGGAATTTAGCTTGATTAGGTTGACAAGTAGATTTTAACTGTGTCTTTCTGTGTGAATGCACTTTTTTCCTTCACTGTGACTTGTATAACACTGAATTAGCTCATTTGGGGTGGCAGATAATTGCAACTGTTGAAATTAATGGCTCTTCAGCTGAGCTGCAGTAAGTGGCTATGCAACTACTGCACTTCTAAAATGAGAACTTAATTATAGCACTGAAAGGGATTTACAGAATGTTATTTGTATTTTCTATACCTGAGCTTTGTTTTCTGCAGGTTTGTGTGCCATTTTTCGGTGGCTGCCAGGTGGATCCATTCAATACTTGAGTGTCAGTGGTGACCAGCTTCTCTAATGTACCCAGGAGTCTTTTTTTGGGAGGGCCATGTCTGTTGGTAACCTTTTTCTTGAGTAAATTGGTTATATGATTGTGTGGAAAAAACCCAACCTGTTGCTATAGGTCTTGTTTTCTGTCTCCTCCTATGCCAAGGTTTTTATTTCCCTTTTTTATTTCCCATGCGCAGGTTGCAAAAAGTGATGTATTTTTTAACTTCTTTCTTGCTAAGGGTTGAATGAAAGGTTTTAGGGTTGACTGGAGGAAGATTTCCTGTTCTTGATGGGAACTCAGGATTGCTTGGACACCTCCTGGCAGTCTGGGTTCCCTCTGAGCTGAGAGCCGGGGGGATTGAGGCTGCTCAGGATTTCCAGGGTTTCTTCACATGGAGTTGCAAGCTGTTCTTTGGAATGAGTCACATTTATCTCGGAGTTTCTTGACTATTCAGTCTCTCTAACCGGTGCTGTGAATGAAGGGAGAGTAAATTTGGGCMCAGAGAGCCTCAGAGAAGAAGCAGAAGCTGGCTGGAGTGAGCTTTGCTTTGGGGAAATTCTCTACAAACCCTACTGCTCTAGTTAATCTTCATGCAACACCTCTATAGCTCTTAAGGAGAGCAAAGTGTTTATGGGTTCAGTGTTTTCTGATGTGRTAAGGTATGACAGGATAATGTCATTCTGTTTCTCTTCTGGATTTTGACCTGAGAGTGTAAATGAGTACAAGATCCATGAAAAGCAATAATCTTCCATAGACAGCAAAATCYGTGAGGTGAGAAATCCAGTGCTATAAAATCAAGGTAGGGGGAAGTAACTGTCTGTTTTGTGAGCTCTTGAACTTTTTACTATCTTATACTGTGCATTGAAATTATTTTTCTTTCCTAATGTTCCCGGCTTGGTTTATTTCTGCAGGTTTTTCCAAGCTTAACTTATGTTTAGTATAAAGATTTCAGCACCATGGTATTTTTGCAGTTTATACTTCAACTGGGTGTCTTGTCATGACCTTCTATGGGCTTCAGTCTTCATGAAAATTTTCTCTTTTGGGCTGAATTTTCTCTGTGTTGTGTCATCTCRGAAGTAATTTTTCAATATGGAAAGCATGGAAAAATATTTCCTTGATGGCATTTGGAAAAAATCCTCTTCCAGGGTTTTAAGAGTATCTTTGCTTGCCAGAGGCTGAAGTGTGGTTAAGGAGGGAGGGGGAAATGTCTCATCCTTCACRTGGAAAAAGGAATTGTACTGGGTTAAGAATTGATTTAATACRTTTAAAAAAACCTTTACAAGGACACTTGGAAGGCAGATGATACCTGTGGTGTCTCTTGGATGATTCTAATACATCACAGTCCATGTTGCAACACTAAATGCTCTGAGTATGCAACATAATTYGGAATAATAGGAGTTGAGTTAGGARTATGTGTATTTCTACTGACACACWYTTTTTTTTTTTGTGTAATTCCATCATAGGAATCAGTTTATATCTTGTTTTATTTAGAAGCCATTCAAGATGCATGTCACCTTCCAATCCTTCAGTTTCTGCTCCTCTTTTCCTGCGTCTCACTTGTGTTTGATATAGAGGAAAGGGGCAGTGGTATTTCAGGTTAGAGGACAAAGCCACTTGAATCCCTGGGCTGGATCTGTAAAGTTAAAGATTAATGAACCTCGTTCTATAAACTGCAGGGCTCCTGTTGGGGCAGGGTTTGAGGTGTGCCTGGGATGGGCAGGTGCCATTCTTGTCCCTTGGTGTRTTTAGTACCTGCCTTGGACTTTCTGCCCAGCAGGTGTGTTGATTGCATGACTCCTAGGRACATTTACTTGTCTAAATTAATTGAAAATGCATTTTTATGAGTTCAGAAATATTGCACCAGTTCTGAGTAGTAGTCCATGTTCTCTGTTGTTTTATAGGCACAWGTAAGAAACTTTGCAGTAGGTCTGTTAGTTCATGCAGTTGGAAAGTTTCAACATRATGTCTCAACATTTAGTTGCATCATTGCAGACTTTCTTTGGGACATGCTAAAAGGTTTTAACAATTTCGAACGAACTTCTTTTAAAGAACTTTAAATGAATGCTTGTACAAAATTAAAAGACTTTAGGGAGACARGGTTAATTTCAAAGGTAAAATAACTAAAAACATACTTGGGTTTGTCCCCAAGGAAATTCCAAGTTCTTTTCTGCTCTATGTAAGAAAAGGAATCTATTGCTTTAGTCTTTAAGTTTTGGTTTTGGTGACTGAACTAAAATACATTTAGGTGTACCAGTCTAACAGAAATCATCCTTGGGTAGATGTTTAAAAATACCAATTGGATTGCAAACTTGTTAGTGCCCATAGCAGGATTATTTAACCATCAAAATGAAGCGTCAATCCTTTCCGAGTGCTACTAGTGATGTATTGCTGGGGTTTTGTTTATTCAGTTACATTTAAAATTGAAAAAAAAATYATGTTACCTGCTGATTTAATGTAGGGTGTAATATGATTCATATCTTTTTATTTTTGTTCTGGTCATGGGTTTGCGTTTTTAAGACTAGACAGAAAAACTCTAGATGAATGTACGGTTTTAATTTTTTCTGGGATTTCCTTTTTCTCTTTATTATTCTCTTGTGGTCCGTGCAAATGTTTGCAGCTGTGCACAGGATGTGTTTTGGCATTCTCAGGCTGTAGAGAGCAAGATGCAGACAGGAGGTTGATAGTTTATTTTGATAARTGCTATCAATGGATGAATCTAGATTGTAATTTTTATCACCATACTTCTTACCTAGGTTTTCAGTATTAGTGGTTTTTTTCATGACTTGTCTTAGATACAGAACATTGTTTATCATCTGCAGGAGCTTTCACAAGACAACTGCTTGCATATTTATTGTCAGACTGCAGAATCTGTGATCCTGTTAAATGAGACCTGCTTTTTATATTAAACAAGATTTACTGGTATGTTTTTGTCCACAGCTGAGGTTTTCTTCTATGAGCCGACTGTTTCTAATTGAAACAATCTTTTATTACAGATGTGGTGTAACATGATAAATACGTAATCTGGCACTTTAGGTGCAAGCCTGCTCTTGATGGAAAACATTTGGTTACCTGCTGAAAGGCTGACATGGTAATGGGGCAGATTGGGAATGCTGGGACAGTCCCTTGGCGCTTGCTGGGTGCTCCTGCCCTCCATCCCTGCTCTCCCAGGCCATTCAGTCTCATCCTGCCCTCTGCACAGCTCTTGGGTCAAAGCTGGAGCTCTCAGGTGCTGAAGCTGTGCCAATAGCAAGCACAAAAGCTCAACTTTTTTTTTTCTTTTAGTGTGGATGAACTTTACAGTTTTAGGTCCTTATTACATTTGCTTGAAGAAACTTTCAAGTCAGGCTTTTTCTGCATCATAAGACATATTTCACCTGATTARTTTCTTCAAGTGCAGGATTTTGTTTGCTTGCCTGTTATGTGTATGTTCATTCATTTGATCATGCCTTGCTTTATTTGTTGAAAAATATTTATAATTCATTTATTTTCTTGGGTTTTTTTTTCTTCCTGATAAATGTCTGTGCAATCATAGAATATTCTGAGTTGGAGAGGACCCACAGGGATAATTGAGTCCAACTCCTGATGTTAGATTATTTTGGGTAAATGATGTAGAAAGTTGCCAAATAAATCTCCCCCTCATACTAAGTAACTTACACTGTTAAGTAATTATTCATGTAAGACTGCCAAACTTTTGGGCATTCTTTCCTCAGTATTTGGAAATACTGCATGGAGTAGGCAGGCTGTGAAAAATGTTCAGAAAGCCTGGAAAAATGAAATAAAAATGAAGTACAAATTTATTAAAAAGCCTATCAGTATAGGTGAGTGCTGTGTGGGTGTGGTGTAACACAGAGGCACTGTTAAGACACTTGTTAAAATGAATTAGYCTAGAAGTCTCAAAGGAAGCAGTGAGTAGAAAGGGAGCATTTTGCCTTTGCCAACACAAACTACTCTACTCTCATTATACAGAGATAATATCCAAAGCCATTTGCTCTTCTTATTTTGAGGAAAATGCAGTCAGAGAAAAGCTTTAACTTTTGTGTTAAAGTATGTGCCAGTGTTAAATATTAGAAATGAGTTTACAAATACAAATAAAATTGGCAAAGACTACAAGTGGTAGTATCATCAGGATGCCACARTTTGGATTTTGTTAGTTGCAGACACTTTAAGTATGGCTGGTTTCAAGTCCATTTTTCGTGGCTCAATTATAAGCCAGTTTTTTGGACATAAATGCATCTTATCTTCCTCTTTACTTTCAGGAGAACTTTTCCTGACTCAGCTCAGCAGTGCTGTTCATTTTTGGTCGGTTGGTTGATTTTCAAAGATTTGGTGRTAGTAAACAGAAAACAAAATTCAAAATTGTTGCTCTTCTACTCCATCCAAATGTTAGTAAAGTCAGAAGCAGCACAAAGCAGTAGCTTCCTCTGTTCTCCAGACTGGGGTTAAAAATGTCACCTGGAGACCTGTATTACAGTACAAGTGAATTTATTCTAATTTATTCTGAGTGCTGTGTGGCACTGGCTGCTTTTGTCCCCTTGTTCTTCTTGGTCATTCTGGTCTGGCTGTGTGCAGCTGTGTCTTTGTGGTTTTCACTCCCCATTTAGCTGGATTTTACTAGCAAGCAGTACAGTTGTCTGTGCTCTGGATTGTAGAGGTAGCTGCTGATAAAAAGCAGCACTGGATAAATTTCTACACAAAAATAGAGATGCCTTTAAAGATAAATCAGCCTTTTTTAAAAGTGCTTTTTGTCTATTTAGGAAATAACCCTTTGCTAGAAGCACTTCTCTTTCAAGCTGCTTTTAAGCTCATTTATTAAATTGCTCACCAATCTTCTTATGGCTTGTTTTACTGTGATAGTTTCAGTATGTGGCACAGAAGTTTGTTGCCAAGGTAAAGGCTCTTGCTTGAGTGGGCTGTTATTTTTTGGGGGGAATACTGTAAAATAATAGTTTCAAACACACAGTAGTACAGTTAATTCCAAGGTCAAGCTTGTAGACTGTGAGATTTTTATCACCTCTGCTACCTAGAGGTCCCATATGTCACTGAAATACTGTACTCCCTTTTACCATCCMTCCATGTGACTTGTCTACAGTTTAAGAAGGTTTTCTTTACCTTAGAGTGCTTCTAATCTTGTGGGTTTTTTCCATTTATAGAGCAATTTCTGTGGTTTCCACTATTGATTACTTAAAATGCTTGTTGATCAAAAATGTTTTCAAATTTGACAGAAGCAGCTGCTATTTAAAAATGTAAACTAGTAATGTGGGAAAGGTAAACTATATTAGCTAAAGATGTAAAATGTGAAAAACATGGCTAGTTTCAAAATCTTGCTGTCTTATGTTTTATCAAGGACATTCAAAAAGAGATAGTAAACTAATTTATTAATGCAAGTCCCATTTTCCTAATGTAATCAGTCCTTCAGGGACTTCTGCTGCTGCTTAGCCAATTTGCACCTGATGCTAGAGCTGGGACCTTTTTTAAAGGGGCAAGACARCTTTCCTCTTTCACTGGAATTTCCTCATAATTTCTCTTTACATGATTTGAAAAGTAATTATCTCCCATATGGAAGTTCAGTCCCATCTGGATGAGAGARCAATCCTGATACAAGAAAAKCAAGAAATAAAAACATAAGGRCTTGTTCAGGCTTTTCAGTCACATGAGGCCCTGTGTATGAAGGCTAGGAATTCGTCCATGTTTGAGAAATGTTCCCCTTCTTTTTAAGGCAGCTGTTATCAGAAGACATCAGACAGTAAAAACATGGTATCTATCTTATAATCCYGTCTATGTTGAATTTATCCAGTTAAAAAAAAAGAAAGGATATTAAGCCCTTTTTGTAAAGTCTTTTATGGACAGACCATGTGCAAGGAGCTGGTATTGAAGAGCAGAATCCCTTTGCATTCYGTTTAAAAACTTGGAGTTTTTGCCATGAGATTTATTTCCTGCCCTCTTGAATATATTACCTGGTGCATGTTCTCCTTGGAATCTCCACAGTCTGAGCTTTTCTGTAGTGCCTTCCATACCCTGCTTTACTTAATTACAATTTTTTGAGTTAAGGTAATTTAGCCAGTAATGAACATGCGTTGAATGATGAGTGTTGCAATCATTTTGCTTTGTCTTTGGCCCTTGTTTCTGGAGTCTTTTTTCCATGTGGTTTCAGTAAAGAAATGCAGAGCACTCCTGCCTCAGGAGAAKTCATAAACACATGCGAAGAGGCTCTCAAGGGAAATGGGAGATTGGCTCCAGACCTATTTGCATGGAAGGGGATATGGAGCAGAGATCTCCTGCTGCCTGAGCAAGTGTGACACCTTGMAAAAAGGCTGTATCAGCTTACATTTAAGAATAAATGCATTTAACTGTGTAAAGCCTACTAATCACTGGATGTTAGACTTGCTTGGAGCATCACCACTTGGATGTGTTCTGCATAGCAGTTGAGGTGTGTTTAGGTAGGGAAACCTTGCTGGGCTTGATGTATGGRCTCTGGTACACACCACAGCAGAATTTTAGCAGTTACACATGTGTACTGTCCARGCTGTGGTGCCTGGGAAACCCATTGCATCTGCAGGATGAGATACAGGCATAGGATGTGTTGTATTTGGAGTGAGAGGTTGCACAGAAGGACTGTGGCTCAGATGGTGAACAGTAATTCAGAACCATCATGAAGAGAGCAGTTTGAACAACAAGAAAAAAATAGCCTTCTGAACAAAATGCCCTTGTTTTGCTAATGATGCACCTTGAAGGTAAACCAGAAAGAGACCATTTTGATTTCCTGTCAGTTTGGGGTTTTTTACTCCCACTTGCTTTACTTTTYCCACAGAAAAATGGTTCTTTTTTTGTTTTTGTATCTTTCTAGTGGGACCAGCATTGCAGGTACATCTTACTTCTGTTTGTGTGTGCATTTTAAATGTGTGACATTTCTGTTGGCCCAGGTCATTAGGAGCAGCTGAGGAATAGGCTGCAACCCAGATTTGCTCTAGGAGTTGGAGATCAGGTGATGCTTGTCCTCGAGTGCTCTTGCCTGCTAGTGCTTGGTTAACTCCTGTCTTTGTGTGGAGCTGTCAGACAAATGACACAATTGTGTTGGACTCCCCAACTCTGTGGTACTTGAGGAGCAGTTGGACAACTGCATTGCCCACGAAGCAGTTGTGTTCCTCACTTTTGTTGGAATTGCAGCTTGTTTGAGCTAGGGTGTATAACTCAGGAGAACGGCATTTCTTGTGGGTAGGAGAGCAGTGGAGCAAAGGCACGTGGTCATAGTTTGTGGTTTGCAGATGGAGGTTCTGGTAATGACATCCTTGTTACAAGTTCTTACCCTCAGCACTGTTTCCTCTTGGCTTTAAAATTTTCTGTGTGACTAATGCACAAGTAACCTCCCAGTGACATTGCTTTTGTGTCACAGCCTCAGAAACATCTATTCTAGGTGAGAGAGCACATGTAAGAAATCCCATTAGTGCTGCTGAGAACATTGTGGGAAGCCCTTTGGCTGTCCTTCCAGAGAGCTCTTGGGCAGAGAGTGCTGAGCTGCTGTGCACTTTCAGGATGTGTGTTTTTGGGGATGGTGATCACATGCTGAAGATATTTCTCCACTGATAGGTGAGACAGGGGTTAGTAGAGTTAACTCAGAAGGAACCTTCATTAGTTGCTTTCTCAAAYGTGTTTGTGCTATGAATGTCCAGTACAAAAAGATAATGTTTTATTTATTTATCATGTAACTCTGTAGGCTAGAGAGTGGTGCTGCCTTTTGGAGAGGGTGTTACAGGGAAGTCACTGGGGAATATCAGCACTATATATATATATATGCTGAGAGAGAGTGTGGGAGGGGGTGTATATAGTTCTCCATATACAGACATGCACATMAATATAGAGAATGTGTACTGCTCTTAGATACTCTGTMGCTGCTTTTTCTGAATTAAAGTTATAGACCACGATTATCCAACAAATTTTTTGCCTGATTGTTTCTTAGAGGTTATTTCCTTTTTTTTTTTTTATGAGATAATAGGCCTACAGAAACACTTCAGGGATCTGAACACAGAGAAGTAGGAGGGAAACACCTGAACAATCCAGGCTTTCACCTTGGGGATTTTGTGAATCAGTTCTGTGTTACAGATTTCAATAGAAATCAGTTTATACCATTACACTCCTGTGTGCAGTGCCTTGTGCCCTTACTGCTGAATGCCCCAAATTCCATGTGGAAAARCTGAGTTCATGTCTCATTAATGAGGTGTGCCTGCCTGTCTCCATGCAAGTCCCTTCTGCCACTCTTCAATTCTGGGTAGCAAGACCGGGGTGATTTATGGACAATCCAGTGTTGGTACTGCCTTATGATATCTCTACTATCAGGATTCTTTTCCTGTAGCAGCAGTAATTCCTGCCCTGGGGAAGCTGGGGTGTGCCTTGTTCCCCTGTGAATCATTGATTAGTCAGACRCACGTTGCTATGTAAGAGCTCCTTATGGAAACTGTATGCTTGTGAAATCTGGATTGCCTATAGTATCCTTCTTTTCATGTGATTAAAATATTTACTTCAAGTGAGTGATAGATCTGATCAGTCTGAATAAAGCCTCGTATCTGCAAAAGTTAATTTGTRAAGAATCCCACAGTGACTAGATTGTGCATTTATTATTTAAGATTTTTATCACGTTTCATTCAGTTTTACCTTAGCTTTTTGCCTCACCTAGCACATTTTTAGACTCCATTTTAACTCAAGAGTGTCTCTATATGCATTTATTTATAAAAATCAGGTTTAGTGGTTTTAACGTGTTGTGCCGTGGTCCCTGGCTGTGCTGAGGCTCCCAGGGCAGCAGGGGCTCCATCCCTGGCCCATGTGCCAGTGATGCTGAAGTTCCAGGGGTGCAAGAAGTCTTGTCCATGAGAGGTGTGAGGTGTTGTGTAGGGCGCTGCACTGGAGACTTGCTCATACAATGCTTTAATATTCAGAGATATCATGCAGGTTTTTTTCCTCTTTCTTTTCTTAGAAGCCTAAAAATGCACTACTTTTTTTTTTTTTCCCCGAGTCAGTACACTTCTTGCTGAGTAGGTCATAGTATTTTTATATATGCTGATTTTATGTCTGAATACGCTCTTTTTATGTAAAATGCATCTTTCATGAGATTATTTTTCTTTCAGTCTTGCTGGCTGTGTGTGTGCTGGGCAAACTCCCTCCCACAAGCAACTAAGCTGCCAGTTACCTGCAACAGTTGAGCTTTTGCTTTCTTTGAARTACTGAGTTTAATAATCAAACAGTTTTAACTTTTGTAACTCTTAAAAACACTTCTAATCTCGTTGTAGGTTTATGTATCATTCAGGCTCCAAAGTTCTTGTGTAGATTTAGCTTTAAAATCTGCATGCCACAGTTCTGGTTTGCAGGGGAAGGTAGAGGGAGTGAGTATTTACTGGTTTACTTAGTAATTGTAGCACT
This sequence comes from Cardinalis cardinalis, assembly GCA_014549065.1. NCBI lineage: Eukaryota > Metazoa > Chordata > Aves > Passeriformes > Cardinalidae > Cardinalis > Cardinalis cardinalis. Next base: position 4,421,081 of record JACDOX010000036.1, read on the forward strand.
AAAAGCCTCTTAAAACAATATAAATACATGAGCAGTTGTGCTCTGCATGATAGGTTAAAGAAGCACCAGTTTGTGCAATTCTTGGTATTTCTCTTGGGAATTAGATCTTTAAGAAGAAAATCAAACTTCARTGAGCAAAATCCAAGTTGCGTCTCCTGAGTTGAGGCACATACAGTGCCTAATGTCTTCATGAGTTTTGAAGTTCTTTCTGATAGTTTCTTTTTTCATTATTTGTCATCTTCTGCCTGCAAAGTTTACTTTGTCAATAAACATTCCTGTTGATTAGTATGAAGTCAAGTTTCTGTGCATGATTACTCAGAGCTGTTACAGTGTGTTACACACAAGATCCTGTTTACGGCTTTGAAAATACATCCTGCAATGCATGTGTGGTGTCAGATGAGGTCCTGTGCTAACCACTTTGTAACTCAGAGAGAAACCCCACTTCCCTGTGAGATCTGGTGCCTTGGCCRGCGCTGTTGGGTGCAGTTAGCATTGGGATGGAAATTGTGTAGGTGTTGCTGCTCTCTGCTGCGTGGGGCATGGCAGCAGCACTCTCCTGGCAGCCCAGCCTCCTGCGGCGTCGCTGCCATGATTTATGGTTTGTGAGAGTTACTGCTGCCTTACACCTCCCAGGATCTTCCAGCCTTCCGTTGGAGTGCTGAAAGCTGTGGAGGTGCTACTACAGCCTTCATGCCTTTGCTGGTGGTGCTAATTCAGTGCAGCTGCACTCAAATAAAATGAGAACTTTGTCRTGTCTGTGTTTGTTAAAAACATGTGGGTAAGCTCCAACTCTAGTGCTAGAGCTGTGCATTTTGGTCTGCATGCTTTAGAATTTGYCTGTGCTGCTTTAGTGACAGCATTTCTAGCAGCTGGTTTTGGTACCCTGAGTTTTGAAGTTATTTTTCATGAATACTTTGTTAATTTCTTCAGTTTTCTTGCATTGTAATAATGAAGATAATGTATATGTCCATAGCACATTCTGGAGTGAAGGCGTGTAGTTCTTTTCCYCTTGCTTTCTTTTTTCTTATTAGACACATTTTGACATTAGACACAGTTTTCCATTTGTGAAATGGAATGGCTTTTGCTARGACTTGGCATTATCAGCTGCTTGTGACATAAGGCTGACCAGCCCTGCCTCATGCCCAGCTGGCAGTCCATGGGTAGGGCAGCTTTTCCTCTATAGTGGATTTACAAAAACACTTCTACCACCAGCATTAGCTATATGAAAATATTTCTGTGGAGACGCTACTGCTGAGCAGAGAGGAACAAAAATTACACTCCTAAACATTGATAGATTGAATTACATGTAACTTTGTGTTCCTAGTAAAATGTTACTAGAGTGGAAGTTAGCAGTGATGCTTGATCTGTGGCTGGAGTTTTATACTTKAAAAGGTAAATTCTTTCTTTGCCCTAGTTTTTTTGGTTTATTTTTATAGAAAAGTCAGTGTGGTGTCCTTCTTATATGGGAAGAGGGGTCTGTTCATTAAAAAGGCAGATATCTGTGTTATTTGTGGTATTAAATATTGCAACCAAATCTTTTTTTGCCTCGACAGGTATACAAAGCTCGGATATGCGGGTAATACTGAACCCCAGTTCATTATCCCTTCATGTAAGTATTTGTTACTTGTGTATCAACGCTAAAGTTACTCTCGGACTTTCTGTAACATGCCATTTAAAAAAAAACAAAACCAAAACAAGAAGACCCCCCAAAACAAAAAAATCCCCCAAAACAAAACAAAACCAAACCAAAAAACCAACATTAAAAGAGAATTACTTGATCTCTGAGTGATGACACAGAGTAATAATGTGGCTTTTTTGTTTTGCTACAGGTGCTCAGTTTAGAAAGATACATTCATTGAAAAAGGATACTAATAGTTGAAGCTGAGTTTTTCTGGGCATTGAAATAATGTAAAAATCTAGTAGCRTGGCTACATTTACCTTTTGGGAGGTTTTTTTTCCCCCAGTTTTGTGATTTATCTGATAAAACATCGAGCTGATTATAACTGGAAAAAAATTAAAATTGTATTATTTAATATCTCTAGGGTTTAAAATGTTCTGCTTGCCTGGAAGTTGTCAGTATTACAGCTATGTTAATTTACTGTATTTTGCAAATGTAACAAGAAACTGTGTCAGTTTTTCCCCCCACACAGAGCAGTTATTTATTTGCTGCCTGGCTCCTGAACTGTTTCTCCTACTTGGAGAGATAAAGTTCTACTCCAGAGAGTGAAGCTCACTCGGGTTCCCTTAGAAATGCTTCACCTTTTGGCCTCCTGCACCACTTGGCAGTTCCTCATTGTTCATCTGTGCCAAAGTAATCATGGATTACATCCTGGTGAAAAGGAGTAATTAGCACACCCAGTTTTCCCTGCAAATACACTAGGAAGAGAGCTGGAACTAATACTACTTCAGCACAGTCACTGTGAAATAAACTTGGTAGTTCAGGCTCTGTGTTGTTTTTTCAAGGAAACCTGCTTCAAAAAGTAATTTTCSTGGAAAGATAAGGCTAATTCACTTATATAAGAACAGGAAAATGCATTCAGAGAATCCATTCTGTATTTCCTATTTTGGCTTCTAATAAGCATTTCTTAGATTATTTGGTTTTCTAAATTAACTTCATTAAGTTTATTTCAATGTCATATAAAACACTCTACMGTTCTGCTTTTTACACAAAATCTAGTTTAAGATTAGATGTTAAAAGTTCCTAAACATTGAAAAGATGCTTACAGTGCTCTTTAAACTTCGTAGCACTTGTTAAAATATAAATGGGCAAGTGGTTATTTAATTTCAGAAACATAGTGTTTACAAACTTCTTCTACATCTTTAGGTTTGGTTATTTAATTTGAAGATCACTTTTTTGTTCCAAAAAAGAAGAAATATGGTATTTTAAGCACTGGAAGTGAAATGACCTGTCAGATCATTAAGCAGGGAAATTTGTCCAACAGGGATGCTATTAAAGTAGAAGAGAAGGAGATGAAATGAGAATTTTTTGACAGCCCTTTGATGCAGTGTGGTGTATGGAAAAAAGGATGCTCAGTCTAGATGCTCCTGTGGCTGAAATGACCCTTGACTGCAATTCTCTCAATAAAAAAGGCATTTTTCTCATTTGTGCTGCAGTCCAAGCTAGATAATTACAGTAACGGCGTGAGTTTGTGTTAATCCTCTGCCTGGAATGAAACAAAATAGCACTGGCTTAATCCACATTAGAGAAACAGAAATAGAGTACAGCAGTACCTAGTTTCAAAGCAAACTGTTACAAAAAAGCACTTTGGTGTCTATAATTTCCTTAATCCTATTCCCTGTGGAAAAATGGTTTAGTTTCTCCTTGCACTTCCAGCAGTGGCATTTTATCAGTTTGAGTCTCTAAAATTAATGTTTGCTGTTAAACAGGTCTGAGCAGCATTCCTTGTGCCTTGTTCACTTGTAGCTTATCTTATTCACTTCTGCTCTTAACAAATTTTTATCTCCTTATGAGTTCTTGATTTTATTCTCAATATGCTTCTGTAGAGATGATAAATGTTTACATGAAAAGTGAAGTAAATGAGAATATATTGGGCCAATGTTTTGATACAGCTTGGGCTCACTACTTTCTTCCCTGGCTGCTTTTTAGATCTTAGATCATTAATTTTCTTTGATTTTTATTCACTTTAGCAGATTTTTCCTGCTGTTTGTTAAAATGAGAGCCACCTTCTTTCCATTACCCAGTAGTTCCCTTGATTATTATTTTTCATTATTTCAGTTTATCTGTGGTAGCTGATGGCTTTTTCTTCTAAAAGAAAACTGGTTTGAGTAGTGTCAGCACAAAAATTGATTCAATGCAAGGATGTGGGTTTTTTTTTCCCTAAAAGCTCTTAATTCTTGTGCCAAGCAAACCAAAGGCAACTGCTCTGAATATTGCKGGGGTGCTGCCCATCCTCAGGCACAGCAGCTGAGGTTTCAGCAAGATTTATTTTCTTGTTTGTATTTTCAGGTTATGATTCAYGTTGTTTGCTCCTAGTTTCTACCTTTCAAAAGCAGGGTTGAACAAGCTGGCCTGGAGGGCAGCAAAATATTGGAGACCTCCCATCTTGTTTTAGGCTTGTAACAGGATGAAACCATTGGGTTTGAAAGTAATCCTGYGGCGAGTGGTGGATTTTACTTGAAAGTTCTTGAGGATGAGACACATCTGGACAGAATAATTCCCCCAGATGTCTGAGCTCTGTAACAATGACCTGAAAATATTTGTCAGGGTTCCTCTCTTCACTTGCAGCAAGCACCTGCCTTGCGACATTTCCTTCCCTGTGATTTTAGCTTCTGCTTCCCATCTCCCCTGCTTCTGTTTGGCTTCCCTCAGCCTTCTGCTTCCTCTCTGCTCTCCTGTGAGCAGCTACAGAAGTTGCACTATGATTCAGTTTGCTTCCTGAAGAGCTCAAAATAATGACTTGTGTTCCATCCTGTTCAGTCTTTCACAACACTCAGCGTCTTGGTTCCTCTGGCTCTGTCTGTGTTGCTCGGTGTGGGAAGGGAAGGGAGGAGGATGAGGAGGATCTGTGAGCTCAAGGAGCTTTACCCCTTAGCCAGCTGCTGATTTCCAGGTCCTGTAGCTGTGCTGCCCTGGCTGCTGGGCTTCAGACTGCAGCTTTTCATAACTTTTTAAATCCTAGTTGTGAGCAAACATAACTTCTTGCTGAAGGTGAGAACTAGGAAAATACTTCTGCCATTGAAGGAGCTTTTGGAGCACAGCCTTAGGACAGTTGAGGCTGATTTAATACTGCTTGTAGATGTGAATTTCCTCATCTGTGTAAAGGATTGTGTTTAAAGGCAATTAATAAGATTTGAAAAAATACAGCAGATGTTGCTGGTGCTGCAGCCCTGATGGCTGGGGAGTGATTATTTTTAAAAGACAAGAATAATAATAATACTTAAAATTGTTATTGTTATTATTGGAGTGTGCAGAAAATTAGCCTGTTTGTTGCATAAAATGAAATCTGTAGGGATATCCTATTTTAGTGTTTCTGAGTATATTTTATCTTTCTGATTGCATGTTGGGTGTGGAACAATTAAATTTGTATTTAAATCTGTTACTGTGTTACTTTTTAAGTYCTTACCATGCTTCCCCATGACTGGAAGTCAGATTATCTGTGTTCTATGTAGCTTTTCTGAGTTAGACTTGAAACAAAGGATGATTGTGATCAGWGTGTCTGTTTTTCCAGTGTAGGTTTTCTTTTTTGGTGCAGGATGTATGACCTAAAGTAATGTTTGTGTTCTCTGTTGAAGGTATTGCTATCAAAGAGTCAGCAAAAGTGGTGGATCAAGCACAAAGGAGGGTTTTGAAAGGTGTGGATGATTTAGACTTCTTCATTGGGGATGAAGCAATAGAAAAACCAACTTATGCAACCAAGGTATTAAGAAAAATTTTAAAAATAATTTTTCAGTACTGTTTAACAAGCATCACGTGTACAGTAAATATAAAATTAAGAATACTTTTTTGATAACTTAAATCTTGCTTATTTATTAACTCTGTTWAWAKARAAWA
>JACDOX010000036.1:4426618-4511896 GCA_014549065.1 Cardinalis cardinalis
TKWGRRGMSYSTGKGRRWWTKYRMAAMACWYTKWRAAWRTRTRTWWYASAKATATATATATATATAATTTCTTCATAAGTGGAAGGAGGCTGAGAGGGTGTTACATGGAAATGCTGTTCCTTGGCACTTCTATCAAGAGCATCAGAGTGGGACACTGGGCTGGGGGAACTTSTGGTTTATCCCAGTACCACCATTCTGCTGTACTGAAAAAAATGCAATGTGTTGGCTTTGCTACTCTGCTAGGTTGGAATCAGAATTTTCAGTAGGTGTCACACAGGAATAGGRGAAGTCTAAATCAAGGTTTCTTGCTTGTGTAGATCCTATACTTTTAATGTATGCAGTTGAAAGCATATTTCAGTTGAAAACAGATTTTTTTTGTTTGGTTTTGGGGTTTTTTGTTTCTTTTTTGTCTCCAATTATAATTTGATATTTTTCTCCACCAGTGGCCTATCCGCCATGGTATAGTTGAAGACTGGGACTTGATGGAGAGGTTTATGGAGCAAGTAATCTTTAARTATTTAAGGGCAGAACCTGAGGACCATTATTTTCTTTTGGTAGGTAAATTTATGCCTTGCTTAAGAAGTTCTGTATGATGAATAACAATGTGTTGATTTATGTAAATTCTTAAATATAAATATTCATRTTTAGAAAGCAAAAGTAAATAAATTACATGGAGCTTTCTTGACCTGCCTTAAGCCATCCAGGTTCTTTAATTTTCTAAAAATGTCAGTGTGTTTGAACAGCAAACATTTTTCTGTTCTCTTCTCATTTCCCTCCAAATTGTCTGATTCATCCCTTTCTTATTTTCCTTCTCCACTGAATTCAATAATCTCAAGTTTATRTGTTTGAGACAAAAACAATACTTGTGTTTTGACTTTACATAATTGCAATTATTTTGTTTTTACAGTACTGCCATCTGGATGAAGTATCTAGAGAGTAAATTTCTGTCTTTTATTTTCTGTGAAACTGGAAGGGTTGATTGTCATRTTTGGGCTGATTAGATCTCAATTAAGGTCAATGTTATACTGAAGCATCTGCTATTCCTTAGTATTTTATTTAGGGTCATTGAARTAGGCAATTTGGTTTAGTGTGATATTTATAGACTAAGTTTGGAATTAGAGGTGTTGGCCATACCTGTTTAAATGCCTTCATCTTCTTGAAACAATAATTAGGTCCAGTTGCTCAAGGCTGTGTCCAGCCAAGCTGTGAATATCTCCAAAGATCAAAATGCCATTGCAACCCTGGCTCCCTTTTCAATATTTGACCACCTTTAAGTTACCTTTTTTCTTCCTAATACCTACTTAGGATTTCCCAAGTAGAGTTTTGTGTCCCTGGCCCCTTGTCCCAACACCTTTGTGAAGAATCTGACTCCCTCCTCTTTTTACCCTCCYGTTACACAGTTGSTGCAATGGAAGAATGATGTTTTCTTTTCTCAAGTATTCTGTAGCACTATCCAAAATGCTCCTTCAGAGTAGAGCCTTGAGTATGTTTGATATTTCAATGAAAGCTCTAGCACACTATTATGGTATGGTTTATGTTCAGCTTCTGTCACTTGAATACATTCCTATAGCTGAGCATATCAGCTTGTGTTACAGTGGCTGTCTTCTGAAGGAAAACAGCTCTTTTCACTGAGAACTCTAAAAAATGTCATTCTTTAAATGTGCTAAACTGCATCCTTTGACATATTTTGATAGCCCTTGATTCTTTCAAGTGAAATCAAAAGTTGTAATGAGCTAACCAGCCCACAAAAGGGGTCTTGGATGTAAATTCTTAAGCAGTAACTAATGTAGTTTGTATTGCACTTTTGTTTTTCTTTCTTTTAACTCAGTTTGCATAAATTCTTAAAAGCACCCTTGGTCCATTACTATTTTTACTTGCTATTGTTGTTGAATGACTCATCTTGAAAGTTAGGAGTTGGTGGTTCTTTTTTGTAAAGTCAAATGTTTGGTTTGAATGTAAGTAAAACTCATGGTTGTTTGTTTTTTTGGTTTTTTTTTCTTTTCTCACAGACTGAGCCTCCATTAAATACTCCAGAAAATAGAGAATATACTGCTGAAATCATGTTTGAGTCTTTCAACGTTCCAGGGCTATATATTGCTGTCCAGGTAAGGGGAGGGCTGTTGAAAGTCACAGCTGCAGTATTTTTCCTCRGGCTAAAACGAATTTCACTGTGAAAAAACAGTGTTTGGAATATGTTTATGTCCTTCTGGTTGGCAGTTCCAGCACTGCATGTTTGACATGCTTTGATTCTGTGGGTGGTTACTGGACACTGTTCCTCTGTTACCTCTACAGGCTTCTGAGCAGTAGAGTATGATATCTGTTGCATCATAAGTAAATAAAAAAACCACACCACATCATAATAATTCTATTAATCCAAGAACTGAATCCCTTTCAGTATGAAGTAACGAAAAACTGTTTGAGCATGGCTGAAAAAATATCAGGCAAGTGTCAAAAATTACATTTTGCAGCCTCTTTTTTCTAAGCTGTTGTATAGACATACATAATATTATTAAATCAGTTTCCATGCTGTGAATTACCATGGGGGTGTCAGTCTGTCCTTGGGAGGAGTGGTGGGAGATGAGGTCTGCAGGCAGATGTTTTGCCAATATTTGATTTTAGTGTTTTTTTCCAAGGCTGTCCTTGCCTTAGCTGCATCTTGGACATCAAGGCAAGTAGGAGAGCGAACACTGACTGGCACAGTTATAGACAGTGGAGATGGTGTCACTCATGTCATTCCTGTGGTAAGTGTGCCTCAGAGCTACACTACAGCTTCAGTGCACAATTATTTGCCCTCTAAGTTCTCTGAATGTACACCTACACACACTGAAGTATGGATAGGAGTCTTCAAAAACATCAGATAATTCCCAGSGCTATGGGTGTGTGTTTTGGTTCATTCTGTAGTGCAGAAAACTCTTGAAGAACTCTGTAACCCTGAATTTGCCAGGGCTAATTGTCTTTCAGTGACTTACCTTAAAAAAGGTGAATTGGCAAGGCTGTGCTAAGTGATGAGTGAAATTGCTTTAGCACATTTCTTATTTGGCTTGCTGGTAAGAATGAATAGGCCCTTTACAGCAGTCAGTACAAAAAGTTTGACTTCTTATTTTCATTTAGCTCAATCCATTTATCTATAAAGTAGAAATAATACAAAGTATTAGAGGGAGGATGTAGTTAGTATTGTTTATAGTTTTTCTTCATCTGTTCCCAGTATTTAGTAGTGTTTCAGCACACAAGAAAAGACAAAGTTCCTGTTTGACTAGAAGAAAACAACCCCTAGGGTTGGTTAGTGTTGAATATCTGTTCCAATACATCAAGTTGCTGAAGCAGAAACATTGATTCTGTGATGTTTTATTAAATAATGAACACCTAGAGCTGCAATAATTTTCCTTACTGTCAAATTATTGCTCATCTTTCCTAGGGGAGCTAAATTCATGGCTATATACCAGATATAGTTGTATTTTCAGAATGAAGTTAGATTACAATTTTTAAGACAAAAATCTGTAMAAAGCTTTTTCATGCTCCAGTAACATCAATTTTTTAAAAACAGTAGCGTTGGTGGTGGTCAAACATACACTGTCATGTACCAATTTCTTATTAATTTTGGGGAATATAGTGGCTAAATCTTTGTCCATACTGTTCATCCAAGTTGGTGTATTTTTARTAAAGCTTAGAAAACAATTGACACCTCAGACCTTCTATAGGTAAACTTTTAAAATTTGACTTAGTAGTTCAAAATTACTGTTTAAAAGAGTTGAACTTTTCCTGAATTGTGGGTTAGGAGTTTTTTTTAGTTGAAATAAGAGTAGGTAGKCTGTATCATTTGAAGCATTAACCTCCTTTGCAGAATGTAATTTACTTCTGAAATTTTTAAACATGTTGATCAAATTGTCAGCAATGTTCTACCACTTCTGTTATAAAATAGATAGAAAGGAATTAACAAGTGCTTATCTCTATAGTGAAGTAGGGGTAGATTTTTTTAATGACACTATTTTCTGTGTTAGTAAGRCATTTTTGTGTGAATATGTGGTGTTTGTATATAGGAAAACTTGAGCATTTTATGAGTGTGATATCTGGATTCCTCTCTTTGGATTTAGCAGGTCTGGTAGGGTTGAAGGCCAACCTTGCACCCTTGACCATTTTTTAATGTGTTTATACTTGTCCCCAGGATGAGTATGACTTGTAAGGGTAGGTTGATGGATGAGGATGGGCCAGTCTGATGTTCTGAGCAGTCTCAATTAATGTCCTGAAATGATTCATTTTCTCCCYGCTTTCAGAAAATTAATTTTGGTTCATGTGGATTGTAACGTCTTACATCAGTGGCTGTGACTGCAGGGCCACATCAGTTATTCTAAAATAATATTTCACCAAAAAAGCTTCCTTGACCTTTTTGGTAAGAGTAACCTCATTTTGAAGAGAAAATAAAGGCCAAGGAATAGTGAGTATAGTGATTTGTCTGCCTTATGTACTAGTGACCTTTCTGTTCTTCTAACCTTGTAAGAATTATGAACCAATGCCATGCAAAGTAAAGTAAGGCTATGCTGTGAAGAATTGGATTTGTGGTAATTAAATGAGCCAGTTTTAAAGGGCTTTAGCCTCAGAACCACAGGTAGTGGGTAAGGAGTTTAGACTCCATGCCTTTCTCTCTCCCTCTGAGCTTTGATGAAAGTAGTGCTTATTACCTTTGTCCCCATTAATTTTGTTTACAGGCTGAAGGATATGTGATTGGCAGCTGTATCAAGCACATTCCAATTGCTGGCAGAGATATCACATACTTCATTCAGCAGTTGCTGAGGGAGAGAGAAGTAGGAATTCCTCCTGAACAATCCTTGGAAACAGCTAAAGCAGTGAAGGTAAYGTGGACATTGCAAATCTTAAAGTTATTTTATATCACAACTTGGYATCTGATTTTAAAGTACAAGAATATCTGAAAGTAATTGTACTTCTGAGTAATGGGGCTCTGATTCTAAGTAATATAAAAATGTCTTAATGTAATAACATGAAATAACAGGGTTTACTGTTGGGTTATACTTGCTCAGTCTGGCCTGGATTTTCACTCTTCACCTGTTGTCTCCCCTTTCTCTTCTCCTCCATTATCATTATTGTTGTTATTATCCTGTTGCTATTATTGTTGTAATGTTCTGTAGGAAATACTGTTGGCTGGATGTGTCATATAAAGASCTGTAATTGCTCTTATATTCTTTCTGAATATTAATGTGTTCTTTTTTGTAATGCACATTACATAGAGAACAAAGCTATTCTGAAAGACATTCAGCTTAAAGTACACTTCAATTTTGTTTCTCTGGCAGTTCTTCAATGTATTTCAGAATTAATTTCTTACAATCTTGGAAGTTTAGGGGAAAAGCAGAAGAAAAGTAATTTAGCTCAGCCAGAGCCTTCAGTGCTGCACAGAAATGATCTGTAGTAGCAGAGCCATTATCTACCTGTGTACAGTCAATGTCAGTTCAGCTGTTTTGAGGCCTATTCTTTATCTGCCAATTTAATACTTACTCTTAAAAGTTTAAATTACTACATTTTTTGAAATTTCTTACCTGTTTTCTATACTTCTAGTAGTTCTAACTGTATCTATTCAATTTTCAGGAGCGCTTTAGTTATGTTTGCCCTGACTTAGTAAAAGAATTTAACAAGTATGACACAGATGGTACAAAGTGGATTAAACAATATACTGGAATTAATGCTATCTCAAAGAAAGAATTTACCATTGATGTTGGTTACGAGAGATTCCTGGGGCCAGAGATTTTCTTCCATCCTGAGGTAAGTTGGTTTGAATTGTCCAGACTTTGTTTTAGATGATAACAGAGAAATCCTATTTGCAAAATTGTAAAGAAGTGGTTATCTTCACTTCCATTTCTTCTTATTTATAATTAGATACTGGCYATTGTTGCAAGTCAGTGTGCTTTGATTCTTGATTGCTACTAATCTTTATACAAATCCAGGTTGATATACAAAGCACTTAAAATAGCAGCAAAAATATGTAACAACTGTTTCCATTTTTAGCTTTCATGACATCTCTGGTATAACAGAATGGTTCTTTCCTTTTCTTCCTCTTTACCTCTTTTCCTTTGCAATGTGTGGTTTCCACAGTGACTTGACTTGATTTTATTCCTGCTTGCAGTTTGCTAATCCTGACTTCACGCAACCAATCTCAGAAGTAGTAGATGAAGTTATTCAGAATTGTCCCATTGATGTTAGACGTCCTCTATATAAGGTCAGTAGCTATAATGTCTATTTTTTATATATGAGTTTTAGAAGAATTGGGATTTTTATCAAGRTACATATTTGAAACTCTTAAAAACCAATACCAAATGAGCCAAACTAACCATTTTCCTAGAAATTAATCCAATATGCAGAAGAGTTTTTTGTTCACTTAGACATTTTCAGAATGTGCTTTTTCATTAGGGAAACAAAAAACTGAGCAAGAATGGTGAGATGTAATAAGATAGAAATGGATTTTAAAGCACAGACAATTTTAATGTGGCAAGCTCTTGGTGAATTCATGTCGTGTCATGCTTGTATGCTAGATCATTTACAGTAAAAGCATACCTGCTAACTGTAGCTTTTAAAACTGTATTTAGACATTTAGAATTTAGGAACTGGGTAATGTGGAGACTTGCATTTTCAGACGTGGTTAACAAATGTTGTTATTCAAAACAGAATATTGTCCTCTCTGGAGGCTCAACCATGTTCAGGGACTTCGGTCGCCGTTTACAGCGAGACTTGAAAAGGACTGTTGATGCCAGGCTGAAACTTAGTGAAGAACTTAGTGGTGGCAGACTGAAGGTTGGTTCCTGCAGCTCATGCACTTAACAAGCATCTGTTACCTGGAAAATGTGCAAATAACATCTTGCAATGATCGTGGTCTTTGTTGAAATGTCTTTATCTTATTTGATTTTCTTAGAGATGCTTTTCAGAGGTTCATCCATTACACTGATCACACACCAGCAGTTGGCCACTGCAGCTGTCTTTGTGCTTGGTGTTTATTGATCAGTTACAGCTCATTGTGCTCRGGCTCTTGAGCTTGAAGATAAGAGAAATGAATCAAGCTCATTGTTGAGCCACCAGGAGAGTCAGGAGCATGTGTCCTGTGAGGAAATGAGGGAGCCTTGATTAGAGAAGGGAAGGCTTTGGGACTCCTGATAGTGCCTAAGTACATGTGGGGAGATTACTGGTTTTGAKGTTCAGCTGGATAAAACCTTAAATACCTTCCTCTGGCTTCACAGCTTGCCCTGCCTTGAGCAGGAGGCCAAACCAGAGACATGATGTGGTCCCTTCCCACCTCAATTATCTTACAATCCYATAAGGGACTTCATGTTTTCACTAAACTGCATGATTCCTAATTTTAGCTCTTTCTACTACAGACCTCTGACCTAACTGTTGCATCTTTCTRTTGTCTCAGCATGAAGAAAAGACTAGCAGAGAAAAAAAAATTGTGTGTTTTTTCCTTTTAAAGGAAATTTATTTTCCTCATTTATTTTTTAGTAGCAATCTATCTAGGTGAGCTCAAACAATCCTTTAAAACCCCAGAAGAGCTTTATAATATGTCATGCAGGCAACTTTGAAATTTCAGTCATACACAGTTCTCTGGACCAAGAAGCATCATTTAGTCTCTGTTTTCTTCACTAGGTTTGTATCACTTAGTAAAGAAGCAGAATCTGAGTAAGGAAATTGGATGTGATTCTTCTTCTCTTCTAAGTACCAGGCATGACAAAGAATCACTGGCTGAAGTTCTGCACATGTGTTACAGAACATTTTTAGAGATGGTTTCAAATTTCAGAAGGTTGGGCTGGAAAAACAAATTTTGAAACTGTTACATGCACTGGCRGTTTTGATTGGCACAAGTAAGAAATAGGTTGTGTGCCTGTGGAGGGAAAGGGAATGGCTGACTGGAATGCGTGCTGTAGTTCAGAAAAGCATGATTGACTGTATTGATCCTGGATAAACTTCCAATCTGCAACTGATGCTGTGTTAGAATAATCACATGACACTTGAAAATTACCTTCCTGAAGTGTATTTTTTTTTAAGTTTAGGTAGTATGGGTCAATGCTTATAAATTAATCAGAATATTGTGTGAAAAAAGTGGTTGTGAATGGAAGTATCTCTGTCTGATAAAGCAGTATCTATCTAAAATATCTGTTAACRGGAGCTGTTTCTTACTCTTCATTGTGCAAGGGAAAGTCTGATGCCATAAATGTAAATTTACATGTACAGCATTTATGAAAATACTAATTTATGAAAAGTAAGCTTGGTATATACACTCCTTTAAAACTTTCTTTAGTTCTGTTTTTTACCAGCAGAAGTGACTTTTAATGTATTGCTTTTCTCTCCTTTTTCTGCAGCCCAAGCCCATTGATGTCCAAGTCATTACACACCATATGCAGAGATATGCAGTCTGGTTTGGAGGATCAATGCTGGCTTCCACGGTGAGTTTAGCTGTAAAGCTGAGCATGTTTGGGCTGCTCTGACTGGGCTTTTGGAGCTTTCATCTCACCTTCATTGTATATTAAATGGGATTTGGGAATTTCTGATAGGCTTCAGGTGATAAATATACTTTCCCTGTTTTTGCATTAGACTTTAAAGACTTGGAAGAACACAAGAAAGCTGAATTAAAGCTTTGTGTGAGCTGTTAAATGGCACATTTTAGTTTTGTGGCAGAATATATTCTTTGCATTGGTGTTTAGCCACACATGATGTAAGTTAATTTTAGGATTTATGTGCTATCTTTGTTTTTTCCACTGGCTACATAAACGTTTATATTGCTAAAATAAGGTGTCTTTACCACACACTAATGTTTTTTTCCTTCCCTTTACAGCCTGAATTCTACCAAGTATGCCATACCAAAAAAGATTATGAAGAGATTGGCCCTAGCATCTGTCGTCACAACCCTGTGTTTGGAGTCATGTCTTAAAGCTGACCCTGCTGGGGTCAGGGATGGGGAAATGGGGAGGAGGAAGAGTCTTTCTGATTACTTGTTTGTCTGATGGCTGGTATTAAGATAACAAACATGACTTGACAATAAGGAAAAGACCAAACACAATTAAGCAGGATCATTTTAATAAGTGTCTCAACATGCGGATGTAGTGGAAAGCCAAAATGACCACGTTTTTTCTTTAGATTGATTATTTGAACCTGTGCGTAACAAAACAAAAAAAGTGGATTTTAGTTCTTTCTGTGCCCTGATATTTTGTATATTAATGAATTATCCAAGATTTGATGGGATTTGATGGTGTGTAGATAGTCAGCTCTCTAATGCTTCCATTGTACCCCTTCATGGGTGCAATACAGGAGCTTGTTTATATTTCATACTTTTTTATACTTTGAGGAAAAATATGAATAAAAGAAACTGTAATATTTGAGGAAAAAAATTTACCAGTGACCAACTTGAAAGTAAATTAAAAAAAAAGAAAAAAGTCATGACTCATGCAACTAGATCTTGCAAATCATGACCAGTCTAAATCCTGAGTTCCATAAAATGCGAGTGCTTTTGGAACTAAAAGCTACTATCTTGGATTAACCAATGCCTGCTAGTGCTTTCTGATTACTTGGTGCATTTTCATACTATCTCTTGCTTTAAAAAAAAAAAAAAAAAGAAAAAGTAAAGACAAGACTGTTGGACCAGTATTGCAGTTCTGTAGTGTCATTTCTAATTAAACCAAATAATCAGGTTATCAAAATTTGGTGTATTTAAAGCCTAACACCATTCCAATAAAGGCACAAAATTTCTTTTTATGTTGGTGTCAGACTTGTTAATCTCATGACATGGGAAGTTCTGAGCATGGGTCCCTACATATCCGCTGTGGCTTTTGAGGAGTGAGGTTGGTCTGTGAGGTAGAGATGTAATGTGCTTTGTGTAACTCAAGTGTGAGCATTTTAGAGCTGCAGTTTGTGTGTTCAGCTAGCTAGCACTTACCTAGAGAAGCCTGACAGCTCCTCCACTGTTGGGTTTGTTCATCTACTTTGTTCTGTAACTTTTTTCCCCCCACTTTGTTGCAGGTGGTGCTATTCAGGAGTCAGCACTGCGTTTTCAATCTCTGTGGTTTTTCTGCAAGAAAATACCATGTAGATAAAAATAAAGTGAAAACAATCTCTTTCTCATTCTTTCTAGGAAGAACACTTTCTGTAGTGACTGGAATTGCTTGCAATTTGTTGATATTTGATGAGAGAAAATTCTTCTTTAGGCATTTCTGAGCCCACAGAGGGAGTTGAGGCTGTTTGCATAGAAAACCACAAGAGGGAGATAGCCCAGTTTCTTCTGAGTTGCAAAGATGCTTCACATTTTTCATCAGAGAAGCTTATCTATTGCCAGAGCTTCAAAACTTGGTAAATGTGACTCCAAAACAAGGATAAATGTGGGAAAGTGTTTTTACAGCAAGCATCGTAAAAAATTTACATGCTGGAATCAAACAGAACATGATGCAAACAACAAAATTTTGAACAATTTTATTACAAAACTATTAATGACATCTCTGAAACAGTGATACAATATTTCAGTTTTTTATAAGTCACTTTTTAACTCAGTTTGAGTCATAACTGTAGATTGATTCATGTGGTAAGGAAGACCAGAAGGGCAGATATATAAAAAATAGAGTTATGCTTTTCCAGCAGTCCTGGTTCTGCCACTGTATCATACTCTAGTGATGGCATATTTTGATACACTGCAGGGGTGTGAAGATAAGGCAAGAATCTTTTTCCTCTCTAGAGAAAAAGTCTTTAAAATTCACTTGAAAAACTTAAATTCCTAACACATATATACATAACAGCAAGTGCAAAGAGAAGGAGTGAATTCCTCTTCCTGTCACACACAGCTGTAGGGAGACCTTGAGTGTTACACAGATTCTGGGTTCATCTTCCTGAGGCCCCAGGGAAGCTCCTCTAAGCTTCTGTTTGTTGTTTGTGTAGAAGAGAGTGGAAGGCAACCATACCCTTACACAACCATTGATTTTTTTTTTTTTTTTTTTTTTTTTTTTTTTTTTTTTTTTTATTTTTGTTTTTTTTTTTTTTTTTTTGATTGTTATGGGGGGTTGGTTTTTTTTTTTTTTTTTTTTTTTTTTAATACTGTAGATGCACTTTTGGAGAAGTTACACAGCCACAGCTGATTTGGAGTGTCTTAAAAGAACTAAAAAAAAAAGTATGAGCAGCTCCTGTTAATGACTTGGACTGCATGGGGAGTCATCAATACTTAAACACACCAGACATAATGTACAGTGGGAATAACTGTCTGGGAATGGCTCACATCAGTGTTCTGAGCCTGCAACACCTGATCCCAATCAGATCTGCTGGTGAGTGGTGAAGGGCTGAGCAGCCTGTGGGTTGGTCACCTCAGGGATTGTGTGAAGCCTACACTGTACAGCCTGGAACACAGGCAGCTCCAGGAAAACCCTCTGCAATCTTGAAACGTGGATTTCCCATTGTTCTGCGTGGGGTTGGGTTTAAAGCATCCAAAAGGTTCATTGCAAAGGCAAGTGTTTATTATTTTTTTTTTCTCCAAATGCTTATTACTGGGGTGGTTACATGAAGCAAGCAATTTTAAACCCATGTAGGAGGATATAATGGGACTGATGTCACAGCATAGCTTTGTGTCCTATGGATGAGACTGGCTGACAGAATCCCTTAGGAGACCATCCTGAAGGGCAGAGGAGTCCAGGCAGGGCCTTCTTCAAGAAGGAAATCTCAAAGACACWGGAGCAGGCTGTCCCCATCTGCTGAAAGCTGAGCTGATCATTTCCAACCTACTGATTTTATAGTATTTAGTTTCTATAAAGGAGACTTACACTTTACTGTCCTGCTGCCTGCAGGATGAGCAGGAGCACTGCTGGCTGTGCACAGAAAATWGCAAAGAGCACTGAACAGCTGCAGTCTGACCTGCCCAAACTTGGCTTCCTTTATCCTTTGGGAATTTGATTTTGTTCCAGTAGATGAGGTAGGATTCCAGGTTTAATTGGCTTAAAAGCTGGTAGTTTCATGCAGCTGAGCTTGGAATAAATCAAAGGTCACTGCCAAGTCAGTTTAGGCTCCTCTCTTCATTTTGTGCAAATGTTTGTACCGAATGTTAGGTATTGTTGGGATGGATGAGTTAGCACTTGCAAAGCTGCCTGGAGGTGACTGCTGGGCTGGCTGAGCTCCTGCCAGCTGTGGGCTGGTGCTGTGCAGCCTCCCTGCCTGATAACTGCTGTTCTCTGTGTAGGCCAAAACTCCTGTGGCAGTAAAACAAAGAGAAATACATTGTTAGTGTCACTTAGTTTTTGTTGGTTTGTTTCTTTTTTTAAAATTTCCCCTACAGAAGCAAAGTGCTGGAATTTTCAGCTCCAAGTGCYAGTCCCCTGTTTCAGTACATGCCTGTGAGTTTCCCATTTCAAACAGGACAGARATCCCAGCTCCCAGGTGGATGCTGCAGTGTCTCTTTCCTCTCAATGTTTTTATCAGAAKCTGGTTGCCTAAGGGAAGGCAGAGCCTGGCCTGTGTTGGCTGCAGGAGTCCCTCACCTCCATGAGARGCAAAGCCCCTCTCTGTGTTTGGGCAGTAGCAGGCATGGTGACTGTAGGTTTTCCTCCCAAAACTGAAGTATAAATATAAGTATATACTTTTAGTATAAATGCATTAACTGCTGGAGGAATACCCAGAGAGCACAGCAGCAATTAGTTATAGGAGCTGAAGCTGTAGTGCTTGATATGAAGCATGTAACACTGCTATGGCTGAGAAAGGAGATTTTTTTTTTCTTTTCATGAATTCAAAGATCRAGAAAAACATTTTGTTTGAAAGACAGACTGGCACAGAAGAAGCCATTCATGAAAGCCCAGAAGTTGACCAACATGAGCACCCAGGACTCATCTGTTTTAGCATCTTGGAGTTCCAATTTTTTAAATAAATGGACTTCACCTGGAGCAAGGGTGTAGATACATCTCTCCTTTCTAGCTAAATTCCCTGGCTACTCAACTGTATGGAAAATKTACCCCTGTCTTTTTTGTGTGTCCCCATCCCTGGCTTGTTGCAGAGGCCAAGGCTGAGCCTGCTGCCCACAGCTTGGCGAGGGCTCTGTCAGCAGGGACTGCTCTGAAATGAAATCCCCAAACGTGGGGTTTACTTGTGGGTTGGTTTTATTGTCTTCTYCAGGTTCCCAACTCTGATTTAGCCAGACTGTCTTAGTAATGAAAAATACTAAAAGTTGTGCCCCAAACAATAATCACACATATGAAGCAACTGGTCTTTCTCCCAATGGACCCAGAAAATCAGGAACATGCACCAATCTCTTGTAATGCAGAGTTGCAGCTGGAGCACTGTGGAGAGGGGAAAGGAATTTGCCTTATTGCAGCACGTTTGCAATATTATTACTGCAATTGCGTGTTTGCAATAATATTATTGCAATTGGCCCTGCTGCAGCACGTGTTTTAGTTGTGTGGGGCTTTGCCCGGCAGGAGCGTACAGGGCAGGGTTTCACACTCGGCCACACGATGGCATTTTCCTACCAGAAATCCTGCGCGGCTGCAGCCTGGAAAACCCCTCAGCGCAACCCGCCTGGGCAAAAGCAGCTGACTGAAAGCACCTGATGGCAAACCCTCCCGGGAAGGCTGGTGCCTTGGAGTCACGGCAAGCTGGAGGATTAGAGCCTTGGCTCTCTGTCCGGAGCCAAGGGATCCGTGTCTCCCTGCAGCTGCTCCAGCCAGAAGCGGAGAGATCTCACCTGTGGGCGCTGAGCAGGACTGAGTCCCTCGGCACAGGAAATCCTGGAGGGGCACTGGAAGGGAGTCCATGCCACATGCAGGATGTGACACGCCTGCAGGGAATAGCTGCGAGGAGGTTTCTGCACTCATYGCAATTCATTCTGAATCACCTCCACCTTTCTTTGCACCTGGTTGTAGGGAGTGCACAGGAGRTGGCACAGGCAGAGATAAAGGCAGGGAGAGCTCTGCTTGTCGTGGTCCTGACAGAGATTGGGTTTTTCGTGTGCTGAGCTTGTCCCCCCCGAAGTGTGGGTAATGATAATCTTACCCTGCTGTGGTGATCCCGCACAGATGTCTCAGCACTGCCCTCAGTATGGCTCACCAGGCATTTCTGGGCAAATCGTGCTGTTACYTGAGGGTTGATTTGGGGAAGAGGAAAGTTTTTACATTGTTTTGGGGAGCTGGGTCACAACCAGGCTGCTCTGGTGGAATCACAGTGTTCAGCCCAAGCAGACACYCTGAAGTGGTGCTGGGCTGGAGCTGGGCAGCAGCTGTGTGTGCCTCTTGTATTTTACAGAGCTATGAGTATTTATAAAGAACTCCTCTAATTATTGCTAATGCACTTTGATTTCATGAAGTCATGACCTGCCARCCTTCTGCTCTTCTCTCACCTCCATTAATCCATCTGACCTACAAAATGTCTAATGTGGTTCATCTGCCCAATGTGCAAGCTGACAGCGAGCTCAAAAAGGGCACATACACCTTTCTTCAGCTGTGAAACACCCTGAGGGAGGGGATGATTTTGTTCTGCTTGGGCAGTCACCTCTARCTCATGGTCCTTTCACTCTCTTAGCCCTGCATGCCCTGCAGCACCCTGGCAGCTGCTGAAACCTGTGCAAGTCAGGCAAACACGAGCTGTCTGCAAGGTAAAGGAGAGGCAGTGCCTGATGCACCAGGGGCTGAGCCAGAGAGGCTCAGCACAGGTTATGGAGTGGGGGAATGGGAGGTGCATCCCAGTGTGTTCTCCCAGGTGGTCTGGGGGCTCCTGGGGTTGTTCTGGTGGCAGCCTTRGTCAGTTTATACCTCAACTCCTCGCTGCATGGATGTGGCAAAAGCCTCTGAGCCTCTGTGCTGGGAAACTCTGTGGTGATGGCAGCTCTTTGCTGGCACAAATTGTGCCCACTGAATACCTCTGGTCCCTTGCTCCCCCCCTCCTCCTGTTGAAATCAGGGAAAGGGTTTCTCATTCATTGTCTGTGCCCTACAGAGCTARATAGATCAAAACTAATGATCAAAGGGATGACAGGAGACAATGCTCTATGACTATGGGGTCAATGGCTCMTTTTGTAGCACTCCACAAATTCTGTACTCTGTTTTTTTAAATTCTTATTCCATTATGTCCATAATTCCCCTAATGAGTGGGATGTGTTTGCTGTGGCAATGGCAGCAGAGCTGAGCACCAGGCTGAGAAACCATGGATGTCATGGGCACTGGGGAACTCTGYGCCATTGGTGGTGATGTCCAGACCGTGGTCATGGTTCAGGTGTGGTGCCTGAGCACAGCCTTCCCCCTCATGCCTGCTCCCACCTCCTCCCAGCTGAAAAACCTACAGGATAGCAGTGGTGAGCTGCTTTCTGCAGGTAATGRCTGCCAAAGCCCAGGTGCTGTGACAAACTCTAACCCTGATGGGAATTGCAGCTTTTCCAGCCTCCAAGGGACAGGGAAACCAAATGGCACCCTAATTTCCAATCCCCTAAGAGTTTAACCATGTTATAAACGGGTATGCAGAGGGACAGATAAAACACACCTGGAGCTTGTGTGGAGCAAGAGGTGGGGTTTGAACTGGCAGACCTGCAGCTGGGGTCTCCCTGGTTTTCCTTCTTGCAGCAGCTCCGTGCAGCCTGGAGCCCTGACTTTCACTTGGAAGGTCAATTATCCTTTAAATGAGAAATGTGTTTGGCTCCAGCAGTCAGAGCAAGGTTAAGGACCTGGGCAGAAGGATTGCACAGGGCTGAATCCTGCAGATCATGGGCTGGGAAGAAGGGGAGCCTTGTTTGCTTGCTCCTTAGCCCACCTAAGCATCTTCCCTGCCAGCTTTTGTGACCACATGCATGTCTTTTGCTGGGTACACAGGCTGYTGGTCATAGAAATGGAATTTTTGTTAAATATATAGCTGTGTAGCAATTTACTAAGTTTCACAGAGTTCTTGCTCTGTAGAAACTCAAGCAGGTCAGAGTTGCTTAAATAAAAAAAAAATCTGAGGGGAAATTCACTGGCATAAAAAAATTGCTTTTAAAAGTTTTATTCAAAATACRCTGAAAATGTGAAATTTTCCTGGCAGTAAACATTTGCACCTGTCTGATCCTATGTGCAGGGTTTTCCTCTCCCTGGTGGGCAGYGCTGGCAGCTGCCTCAGCCCTGATCCTGGCAGAGGAGGAGGTGCTGCTGCTGCACGACTGTGGGATGTAGGGCTGCTGAGAATCCCCTGGAGCATCCCCTGAGTCCCCTCACATGTGTGACCCCTGCCACCTGCTGCTGCAGCCAAAGCCAGAAAAGTGATGGAAGTCCCTTTGCTGCTTTGTTTGCTATCTTTCACAGAGGCAAAAACATTTTCCTTTTCATGGGTATTAATGACAATGCAGGATTTAAATTGTYTCTCTGCATTTAAGCCCTGATTCACATAAAAAATACCATTTAAGGTTGGGGTTTTTTTTCACTGTTCAGCATATGGATAACTTCATATACTTCATTTTGGGTGTGTTTGAGCAGCAGAGGAGAAGAGAGGGGGRCTGGAAATTCCTAATGCAGGACAAATGTCCCGATATAATGAGGAAGGTAATGATGGTACAGGGGCTCTTCTCACTGTTTGGAGTCCTGGATCAGGAAAGGCACCTCTCCAATACATGATAGACAATCAATACCTGGTGGAGAAGCAGAAGGAAGGAGCTGCAGGGCTGGGAGACTCCTTGCTTCAAACCTGGAACTTTTGGACAGCACCATTCACATGTGTGGCATTCACATTCTCTGAAAAAATCCCTTCACCTAGGATTTTTCTCCTGGGAAGCTGAGAAGCCTCAGAGAAAAGGAAAACAATTCTTATCKCATTTGCTTCTCCTGTATTTTTCTCCTTTGTAATGTGTTTGGAGATTGTTTACCCACAGGTGATTGTTTCATTGATTCTGCTGTGAGCTGTTTTCACTCTCTGGCCAATCAGTGCCAAACTGTGTCAGACTCTTTTCAGAGTAATGAGTTTTCATTATTATCTTTTTAGCATTCAGTAAGGATCCTTYCTGTACTCTTTAGTATAGTAGAGTGTAGTAATCTTTAATATAATATATTATTATAAAGTAATAAATTGGCCTTCTGAGAACRTGGAGTCAGATCCATCATTCCTGCTTTCACTGGGGCATTCCCTGCAAATACAACACCTGGCCCAGCCTGGTGACCTCCATCACCTTCCACTCCTCACCCAGGCTCTGGCAGCAGCATCCAGACTCATCTTCCTGAGGCTTTTCTGCTGCAATGAAGTTATAACTGGAGGTGTCAGCATCTCAGCAGGGGGATGGTGCTCAGCTTCACATGGGGAATAAAAAAGAAGCAGGAGAATATAAAATAAGGGGCAGCTGCAAAGATACAGGAAAACTTAATTGAGTTTTTATAGTGTTTGTATTTGCCTTAAGAGCCTTGGCTTGCCACTGACACAGTGCGCTGGCCTGAGCGAGCACGTAAAATGTGCACGTTAACTTGGTAAACACAACTGACTTTTCAATATTGTCTTTATGTTGATGTGCACAGGCAATATTGAAAAGGCATTTTACTCATTCACACACTGTGAAGCTGTCATGTGTATTAGACCTTAGGCATAAGGGGCTCAGAAAACTCCAAATCTGCCCTTTAAAATTAAACAATTAAGATGTGATGGGAAAGGCCATTTAACAACCAGGTCTTTATGTGATGAGTGCAAGTCTTGAGTGACTTACTGGATAATATTTTTTATATGRTGTCCTTCTGCCGTGATTTTTAGGTATTACATGGAAATAATGTGATAATTAAAATCTGGTGTGTTTTTTGAGTAAGTTACATGACAGAGGGATGGGTCACTTATGGCACTGAGGTGCCTGAGCTCTCTAAACACCAGTGGGGATGGTACCCCTGCAATGTGGGGCCCTTTGCCCCAGGGGTTACTGCCTGTGAGCTCCACAAGGGGTTTTGGATAAGCAGCTCCACGGTAAAAGGGGGAAGGCAGTCAGGAAAAAAGGAGGGGAAGGACTCACAGGCTCTTGCTCTTAGCAGCTGTAATATAATAACAGTAAATAGAAATTTAAATTAGATTGCTCTCCAAGATTATTACCCAACAATTGGTCAAGGAGTTGCATAACTAATCAAATTATTACACTTTATGCCTATAAAATATCTGTTGGTGCGTTTTCTCTCTCCTCTTCTCTTGCAGGAGCATTGATCATGTTATCGTGAAGTCGGATGTTGGCTACAAGTGCTAATACTGCTGCTGGAGCCCTTGGTCTGTGTGCAGGTGTGATTTGAGGAAAACCACAAAGCCTTCAGCGTATGATTTACTGGAGCAGCAAAACTTGCTCATCCCTTCCTTGGCTCACCTGAGCCGAAAATGCAGTCTCCTCCTGAAACAGCCCTGCACACAGCTGGGTGTAATTCAGCCCACAGCTTCTGCTGCCTTAATTCACAAAGATCAATTTAGAGAGGGAAGCCTCCAGCTAACTGACACCAGGTGGTGGCTCTGGCTTCCTGAGGGGGAGGGTGACAAACACAAGTGGCCTGAAACAAATCAAGGGCTAATGCTGTGCCACAGAACGGTGCCGGATGCCGTCTGTCTGCGGGTATCTAATGCAGCTAATAAGCAGCYAACATTACTGCCTGATTTGGCAGGAATTATTACCTGCTGAATGGCTTAATAGATTTCCAGCCCCTCTGTGTGTAATTTTCACTCGTCCCCAAAGGAAAGCTATATAATGTTTGCCGTGGTTGTTTGTAGAATTGGGATGCACCCCGGGTGTACTTTGGAACTTCAGAACCTGCTCGGTGTTACATCCCATTATGCTTCTTGTGGGGCTGTAATTACTGGGAGCTCTGCTGGGGCAGCGACTGCTACTTGGGATGTGATTTTTGAAAGCAGGACCTTACACTGTCTGGCCTCCCTTTGTCACTACAGTGTCTGCCTTCACTATCTGCAACGCRCAGACATTGGTGAATCTGCCCAAGTAACCCTTGGACAGCTTAAATTATGTTTGAGTGGTTGCATTCAGAGGTGTTTTTATGAGGGCTGTGCTTTTAAATAAAGCAAGATATTGAAAAATGGTTTTGACTGGTGGACCTTTTTCAATAGCTTTTAAAAACAGTGTATTTAAATTAGCAACATGGTCACAGGTTTAATCATTTAGGTGGCCTATCTTATAGGAAACTAATTCACTATTTCAGATTCTAGTTCAAGAGGAAGAAATAGATTCCAGTAATGCTCAGAAGTTATAAATTAGATTCTGACAAGATGCCCTATACCCATGTCCCTATATTAGGGGAGGAATGGTGTGAAATGAAAAGAAGGACCCAGACATTGAATACAGAGGGGTCCTGCTCACATTCATTAGCCAAGATGATTGCAGCAGCCAAATATTTGATTAAAGGGTATATAAAAATACCCATTAAATGAAATAAGCCTGCATGGGTCTTTGGCTGGTGTGTCTGAAAATGCCATAACCCTGGAATTGCAGCTGCAAAGCGAGGGAAGACTCTCTGAAGTGCCCACCTGAGGGACCTGTGAAAATTAATGGCACAGCAGAAATGCTCTGTAAAGGTCAGCCAGGACTGTGTGTGGAGCCTGGGAGCTCACAGCTCTTGTTTGGCACAGGGCTGCCTGGTGCAGTTGTTTTTCAGCACAGAGGGGTTTTAATTACAGTAACACATTGTGCATACCCTGGTTCTTCTGTCAGAGGAAGTGGGGGAACTCCCCACCCAACAAACCAAACCAAACCTGCCACGCGCTCCAGGTTGGTGCATTGCCACCATTTAGCAAAGAGACTTTAAGGGCAGAGGACAAAGGATTTGGTTCATGAGGCTGCAGCCCATCTGATAATGGCACAAGAGTTTTGCTGGTCACATCCAAATGCCCTGGGTGGGTGGCAATCCCTGTGATGCCAGGCTGCTCCAGGGTACCACCAGGCACAGTAAAAATACACCTGTAAAAAAGGGGTACTGCTTGTAATCTGGGGAGGTTGCTTGAGAAATGGCTTTTAAAAAATATACCATAAGGGTCTTATATCCTCAGTGATACTGCCTTGAATAAGCAAGCAAAAATGTTGATGCTTTCCAGGCAGAAGTGAGGAAAATCAGAGCTGTAAAGGGTCTTTTAAAGCTCCATTTTTGTTATGACTTCAAGTATCATTGCTAGAGCTAGCTTAAAATAATGCCCATGTTCAAGGGTTTTGCAAGTAAAAAATGTAACAAAAATCCAAACAGCCATTTAGTGGTGAGAACTGTCACTATTTTATGGGAAGAAACGTGTGTTTTCTTGCTATGCACAAAAACTAGAAGTGCTTAAAAAGATGTCACTCCTGTTTGTAATGCTGAAGCTTCACCAAAACTGCAGAAAAAGGCAATCAGGAATGTTTCTATTTTATCTTTAGTTAAGTGGGAAAGTGCTGGAGCAGCGCTGCCTTGCTGGGGTGGGAGGTTTTCTCTGGGGCAGCCAGAGGAGGTGGCTGGGCCAGGACTGTGGCTGTGGCTGCCTGCCGGTGTCTGGGGAAGTTGCCTCGTGCTGGTCCAGGCTGGGTGCAGGATGCTCCCATCCTGCCTCTGGAAGCTGTGGCACTTCACAGGCAGCTTGATCTGGCTCTCAGGGAGGGCTTCCTGCTCTCCCAGCAGGCTGATTCACATTCCCTCCACACACAGCTCTATTGAAACCTGCTTGCATGTCTTTGGACRCTGCAATTTTGCAAAATCCTCAGGTGTGTGTAGCTATCATGTCTCCTTCTTCCCGATCCTCAGCAGTCCTTGCTGTCCTCCTCACCAACCCTGCCAGTGTGTCCAGTGCACTGCCTGCCTCTATTCCCTCTGGAGCAGCAGAACCTGTGGCTATTGCAGGGAACAGCCCTGAGCCATGGTCACATTTTGCTGATATTTACCAGTTTGTGCTCACCTTACACTCACCTGATTAGTAGTCCATTCTCAGGCTGTTTTGTTGCTTTCAAGGCTTCATTCTCTTTCTGAATAAAAATTCCACATTTTGGATTGTATTTCCTATATATACAAGGTGGCCCTTTTTCTTCTCTCATTTAGACAATACCTGTCTAACTTCATTATCCTCTCTGCACTTCTCAGCCTCTGAATTAGCCTGTTCTACAAATGTCAGGGATCTGCCACTAACTCCCCATGACACACAGTGAGGGAAGTTATTAAAAAATGCTGTCCCTAAGTGGTCCCCTTGGTGCCCCAGTGCCACTTTAGCCACGGAGCTGGTGTGCAGCGTGCTGCCTCAAGGCTCTGTCCCCACAGCTGAGTGATGTTCCTGCTCTGAGTCACAAGGGGATGCCAGGTTTTATTTGCATCTTTTTGTGGTTTAATCCCAGGTGACAACTCAGCCCCACTCAGCTGCTCACTCCCACACAATGGGATGAAGGAGGGAATTGGAAGAGTGGAAGCGAGAAAAGTGGCGGGCTGAGATAAAGACAGCTCAATAGGTGAAACAAAAGCTGTTCTCTCAAGAAAAACAAACCAGGGAATTCATTCCCCACTTCTGTTGGCAGGAGGGTGTCCAGCCACCTCCAGGAAAGCCAGGCTCTGTCACACACAGAGGAAACATGAGAAGGCAAACACCACTGCTTCCTCCTCCTCCTCCCCTTCCTCCTCCTTCCCCCAGCTCTGTGTGCTGAGCTTGATGCCCTGTGATCTTATATAACCAAAAAATCTGTTAGATAATCTGTTAAAACCAGGTGGGGCAGTTACCTTCTGYTAATGGGCCAGCTGCTAAAACCAAGAGGAGCAGTTTTCTTTATCTCTTCCAAGATCCATCCTCCTTCCAGGAGATCTTTTCTGTTAATGGGCCAGTGAGGGTCACTGCATGGCTGATAAAATTCCATCATCCCATTGTGAGGTGCTCTGCCCAGGGAGAGGAGCAGAGCATTCCTACCTGGATATAATCTGAGATTTGGAACGCCACAGCAGCCTTTCCCACTGGATTYCCACAGGAAGGCTGGACCCATCTGCCCCACCACTGAACCTTCAGAGGAGAACTGCACCCTTCTGCAGGATTTCTTCAACAGAGCCATGCCCATCTCTGCAGGAGGACTGCAGCCACCATTTAATCAGACTAGTAACAACACCCTGACAAACAGGTTATGTTCTGACTCTGTCAGTGTTGGTTTTTTGGGTTTTTTTGTGTATTACTGCATTTTAATTTTAATTTTCCTAGTAAAGAACTGTTATTCCTATTCCCATCTCTTTGCCTGAGAGCCCCTTAATTTCAAAATTATAACAATTCGGGGGAAGAGAGTTTACATTTTCCATTTCAGGGGAAGCTCCTGCCTTCCTTAACAAGACACTTGTCTTTCCAAAGCAAGATACCTGGGTCTGGGATATCCCTGGTCTCAATGTCCTGTCCCTCCCAACCCCCTGTGTACCCCCAGCTGCCTCCCTGGTGGCCAGGATGAGGAACAGAAAAGGCCTTGGCCCTGTGACTGCACTGCCMAGGGATAAGGAAAGCATCCCTGAGTTACCAGCACTGGTTCCACAAAAAATACAAAGCACAAGCCTTACCGTGAAAAAAATTGACTCTATCCCAGCCAAAACTGGAACATAACTGTAAGGCCATTGCTTCTTGCTTTTATCTGACCCCTTCTAAAGATGTTTTTGTTTATCCCAGGGGAAAACAGGAGGAAATCATGAAGCCTCATTAGTTTCCTCAGAGGAAAATCTGTCCTGCCTGATAAAAAGGATATGAAGGGAAGAAGATAGTTGGTAGAATGAGGCTGAGAGATGGGATATCTGAGACTCATGGGGGATGGACTGCTCGCCTCCCCACCCACTAATTGACTACATTTCTTGTGCAGTTGAGCTAGAGGAGAAATCTTGAGGCTAAATAATAATTATAAAAAATAATAATTCAACCAGGAATACAAATCATGTGAATGTGAGTAAAATGTAAAGCCTTTTTGCTAGGTAGACTGCAGAGCCCCAGTATACCCTGGAGAATTTCATAAATCTAATGAAGTTTTCACACCTTCAGGGACAGGGCTTAAGCTGCTGGGCTTCCTATCCATCTTGGGATCAATAGTGCAGTTAAGTCAAAATCACCTGCAAATAGAGAACACGAGGTGGGGAGTGCAGTTCATCTCTCACAGAGGAAACAGAATAATAATCAAAAAGTCCAAGCCAGCGAGTTTCAAACTTTCAACATCATTTGTGATGCTGCTTTTTTTTGCGGATGACCCAACAGTAATTCAGGAAAATGTTAATGTGGGCACAGGTAATTTTGCATATGGTGGGACCCACCAGGCACCTTCACTTTGGGGGCCATGGCTTTAAGGCACTGGGTAAAGACCAAGATCTAAACCAAGTCACCAAACCTGGCAGAGCTGGTGGGGCAGGTGAGAGATATCAGCCTGTGTTTGTTGTCACCTGTGTAGGGGCCAGGTGTGGCACTTAGTGGGGAAATATCTGCAGGCATGGACAGAACATCTGGGGCACAGAAACACTCAGCTCTCACTGAGGTGGAACTCACCCTTCTACCTCCTCCAACCCAAACACAAAAATAATTCAGATTAATTACCAAATGGCTGAGGTACATTGCAGCACAAATTATTTTATTCTCTGTGACTTTCTCTCACATCATGCAGTGGGTAAGTGCCAATAAAATGGAGTAGGAAAAGTCCTGCTTGTGGAAAGCAAATTAAAATTTTGCCTTTGCAGGGGTGGAAGAGCTATAAAGTTATTCATCTTTATGAGGGSATTGCATGGCAATGCTTTGCCTTCTGATGGAAGAAAAAGAAAAGGTTATGTTCTAGAGGGTGAAATTAAGAGAGCTGACTGCAGTGGTTAAATACACCATATATCTTGGGGTTATGTAGTTGACACGAGCCTGTGTGATGCCAGAAGTGAAAACAGAAGGTTCTGGAAAGGGAGAAACAAGCAGAAAAAGGGGACAGCAAAATAGAGGACAGGTCTTGGGAGTGGACAGATAACCCTGGGGAGGACACTGGTGAGGATGCAGGGACCTCTCTCAGGACACCACTTTTTTTTTTTTTTTCCTTCCAGACTGGCAGCCCAGATGAAAGGTAAGCTTCAGTTTTGCTGGGTTCACGTAGGAGTGAGCTCCGCTGGTCTGCCCACTCACACAGGGAGCTGGGGAAGAAGGGATGTGCTGCAGGAATGACAGTCCTGTGTCTCCCTCACTAGAGGTGTGAGCTAAGTGGGCTGGGGAGGGAACATACAGCTTGAAAAGAGGTGGAGGTGTTAAAGAGGGCCCTGCTCAGGGATTTTGTTGGTCTCACTCTTTGCTCTGCATGCTTTGCACCTCAGAGGAAATCAATATCCTCATGCTATTATTCCAGGTAATAATCTTATGTTCYTTTAATCACCTCTCAGATCCTGAATCTGCAGAAAAAAAGTGTTAAAAAATTGACCTTTGTGTAAACACTGGCTTTGTTTATGGTTGGTAACTGCAAAACCTGTTCTTTATGAATGATGTCTATCTCTGGAACTGGAGTGAAGGATGGGAAGTTAAACAGATCATTGATACAGACTCAAATTTCATGGCCCATCAGTGTCCCTTGGTGTGTAGGGCTGCATGGCTGAAGTTGTCAGCAAAGGGGTTGTTCACAGAAGGACATGGGGCTGTCATCACTCCTTCTGCCAGCCTGGGCTGTCTGCAGGCAGGATTTTATCTTAAGATACATAGATTTAAAGATAAGTTTTCCCCCCTCATTTTTTTCCCTTTGCTTCGGTTCTCAGCCTGGCAGTAAAGCTCGAACATCTCCAGCTCGTCACAACATCCAGGGAGGGCTTGTGGGAGAGAAATGACCAAAAAGCACAAGATCTGCTGGCAACTGCTTAATAACAGAGTGTTTTAAAATGTGAATCTGACGCTTCCATTTTTTATTTATTGAATGTGGAGTACATGCAAATAGAGTGTCTTTGGGATTGCATGCTGAGCCCTGGGACATTTACAGATCCTAGCTATAAATCTGAAATAAGGCAACATACCCCCACTGTGATATCATTACTGCTGTAATAAGCATGAGATGTTTCCTCTCTTCTCTCTTTTCCTCATGTGAGATACTGCAGATTTCTGCTGTCTGGTCCAGTACAGCCATCGTTTGAAGACATCTGGGCTCCCAAACTGGCAGGTCAGTCCTGAGCTTCTTGTCTCCCCTTAAAGCTGCAGGAAATTAGGGCTCAAGTTCTCTAAAGTCCATAGTCACCTAATCCATATTAAAAGCATGTGGTGACAGCAAGAATTAATTGGTTAATTGACACCAAAGCCTTGCCAGCAAAATAAATGAAAACCAATCAGAATTGGGGAAAGCAGAAGGTGAAATGTGATCATATGAAAATAGGATGATCATATAGCCAGGTCAGGACAATGATGTAAAACAACAGGACTAAGAGAAACAGCAACTGCCTGGAAATACAAAATAAAGGACGTGAAATAAAATTAGAGGATAGTATGAGAACCATGYGTAGGAAGGTGTAAGGCATGATGAAGTCCTGCCTAGCAAAATCAAAGAGACAATAACATGTAGGCTGGTGTAGATGTGACAGACAAGACTGGTGGGGGAAGATTTAATGTGAGGATTTCTTGGGCTGCAGTAAGARTGGAGAGAGATGCTGCAGCTGACAGAATGAGATAGAAAAACTATGTTTTGCAGAATTATCTATAAAGCAGYATATTGTCATGGTCATTCCAACTATGGAGCAGATTTAAATTTCACAGCTGATCACCTCCAGAATTTRGAAATGTCTGTGAACCCCTCCTCCACAGACACACAAAATACCATCCAGAAACTCCCAAGCAGTGAATGTYGCCTTTGACTGCAGTGCCTGTGGTGTGGACTGACCTAGGTGCAGGTACAAGCTGTGGGATTTTAGTTATTCTTGATCTGCTTCCAGGGCTCTCCTCTAAGCAGTTTCATTGGTCTTTCCCAATTATTTGAGAAGGTGATATGGAAAACTGTGCACGAAGAGAAATCTTTGCTCAAGGAAGACCTGAACTGTGACCACATGTCTTGGTTAATTCCYCTTCTCTTTATTATCTGCCTCCTTCTCAGCTCTGCACTGACTGAGCACAGTGCTGGTGATTTGGGACAGCTTGTGGAGCTTCTGGCTTCCAGTGACTCAGACATGTCCTCTTGTGGAGATCTCCCACCTTCACAGGAGTGAGCTGGTGAGGAAGCTGTTTGTATATTATTGCAACAGGAAAATGCTGACCGGACATTCATTCCACTTATTTGTACTGAGCAAATGGATATCAGGAAAATTAACAGTGAAATTCATTTGGAGTTYAATTAGGAAAGAAAACCCCACGATTTTACAGGCAGATTCCCTTAAATAGGAAAATTATTCCAGCTAATAAAAAAATGTAAAGAGATAGGATATGCTCAGAAATAACATATCCAAAAGTTAATAGCAATGAACTATATATCATGTTGTAGCACTTGCCGTTTGCCTTCAGAAAGGAACAAACTGCCAACTGCATTTCAGAGGAAAAAGAGGGTTGTGTCTTTGAAGGGATTACTGCTCATGTCTTCACAGGGTGGCTTGGATCATCAGAGACTGCCTCAGCTTAGAACAAAGTGCTCAGAAATGTCACTTGGCAGCCAGGCCCATTGCTGAAATCCTAAAAGAAACAACTTAAAGAAAGTTACCAGACTGAGTCTTAATTGGCCCAGCTGAAATGTCTTGCTGGGAATTGTGACAGGCAAAGTCAGCACTTGGATCTGTAATTTGTAACCCAACATGACTTTGGGATGATGTCAAGGTACAAAGTGTGCATTTTTGGCAGCTGTGTTCCCATGTTGCAGTCCAGTGGGGCAGAGGCCTGCAAGGCAGCTGCTTAAACACAGGGATCTGGTGCCATTTGAGATCCCCATGGACACCTTGCTACATTTCACATCTGCCTCAAGGAGGTCTCAGTTACCCTTCTGATGTCCTCAAGTCACCCCTCAGGTGGCACTTCAGGTAATYGGAGGGAGCCCTTGGCATCCTTGCTGGGTGGAGCAGCCTCCTGAGATGACAACTTACATCGTGTGGTGAATGTTTGCACTGAAACAGGAGTGGTGAATTACTGGCAGAACAGGAGGGGGCAGGTTCAAGCCTCTCTGTGCCATCTCCTCTCCCTGTCTGACATCCCTCTGTCTGTCCCCAGAACCTCTGTGCTCCCCTCTCCATCACCAAGCCCTCCTGCTGTCAGCCAGGGAAGWGTTAAATCTGCCTCTGGCCCTTGCCTTGATGGGGGAAACAGGAGAAACACCCTTTGAAAAGGAGAAGACACACAAGGTTGCTGTCTTGTTCCCTGTAAGCTGTACATTATTAAAGGCCCAAGTTGTGTTTATCCAGAGCTCTTTGCTGGAGCTGCAAGATAGAAACAGGAATGAGGGCACAAGAAACCCTTCCCTGAGGCAGCCTTGGGGCTGTGTCTCATCTGTGCCCCAGCTCTGACAGGATGTTGAATTTCTCTAGTGCTTTCCATGAAAGTCTTGCAAAACCTTTATTTGAGACTAAAAATCAGGCCCACGGGGTAAGAAAACTCCCTTCAATTTCCAACARTGTGTGACAGATGTGTCCAAGGAGCAGGGAAGGCAGCAGGGGGAAACAGAGGCAAAGCATCATTGCTGCTGCCTGATCACTGGACCACCTTCAGCAGTTTTCAATGGCCAGAACATTTCTTCATATGATTTCTGAATATTTAGAGAAGAAGCTGATGTATTTGTAGCTGTTACCCTGACGACTCTCCTTTGCTGTGCTCTGGCCCTTGTGAATGGGTCTGGGAAGGGTAACTGAGGAATGAAGATGTTTTCCCTTTTCAAAAGGTAATACCTGCCCATCACTCTAAGTCAGGCAAAGTGCCCTGGGGCTTTGGGGTTTGTGTTTGGATGCACTTTTTAGAGCCAGCACCCTCCAGGTGGTCACTCAGAGTGCCTCATTTGGCTTCAGCTTGGAAGTGTCCACCTGCCTAGAAACCTACAGGAAGCTCAAGCACAGATGTGTATTTCATGATGAAACACTATGCAGACAATGTTCCCAGCCCATCCAAAATATTCTGAGTCAATGACAATGTGGGGCTCAATGGCAGCAAAATGGGACCACAAATGAGGAAAGTTGCCATGGCCAAACTGAGCTGTACCTCTTTGTGTGCATGGTTTGAACCACTGGAAATACCAGATGGGTGGATTTCTCTCATCCTTCTGTGTTCCAGACAAAACTAAATCAACATTCTCCTGTTTGAGTCATGCTGAAAGCACGGACACAGCTGGTTCCTGAAGCCCAGCTGCTCCTTTTAAACCTCCCAAGCCAGGTGACTTGCTTTTGTGTCTGACCCCCTGTTTAAAGTCCAGTGTTTTCTGCTTACTTCTATTTCTGTAAATCCCAGTGTGCTGTGTGAAAGGAATGAGTCTACCAATCTGTACCAAGGTCTGCAGAGTGAGTTAAATGTGCTGAGTGCTGCTTGGTGATCTTGCAGAAAGAAAAAGCTGAAAAACACAGAGAGGATAAAGAATGATCAGACTTGATATTTTAAACAATTAACATTTTCAAGCCCTTTAAAATGGAAGAGAACATCTGTTAATAAAAGAAGAAAATGGAAAAACCAAAATCCCTAAAACCAATTATGTGAATCAGCAGCAGAGGCTCAGATCTGTCGTATGTTACTTTGAATTTTCTAGTAACTTCTAAAATCTTGAATGAGGAGTCACAAATGCATGTATTTGCTTCTAAAGCAATTTCCAAAATGTGAAAGGTGAACAGCATGCACAAAGGCAGAAAATTAAATGGAAGCTAGACAGGACAAAGCACACAGTATTTGGACAGGCAGAGCTCTGGCCACATTGAAAAATAAAATAAAGGACAAACTTTAAGTTCATCAGTTGAGTAGAATTGATAGGAAATGTAAATTTTCATCCCAAATGGAAATTAGATTTTTATGGAAAATGAACTGGATAAAAAAAATCCAACAAAACAAACCTAAAGAAACCATGAAGTAGTACCTGCCAAAACACATCTAAGTATGGATCTGATCATTGCATACAAGGTGAAATTGTAACAAATTGGTGTYTCTGCTATGTGGCTGCACCTTTACAGACTGTTTCCCCCTCAGCCCCGATATCTTCCCCAGTCCCAGGGAGCTCCCTGAGTTTTGGCCCAATTAGCAATGAACAAATGAGCTGCCCCAAAAAACAGCAGTGGGGCACCTCTGCACTCCCCAGGCTTTCTGCCAGGGCTTTGCTTATTGCCACGTTTTGCTTTTTGGCTGCTCAAGTTGTGCATTTCTTGTAACTGCTGCTCCTTTGGAAGCAAAGAGAGCTAATTTCTATAGCTGCGAAATGAAAAATATGTTCCAAACTTGAGAAGACAGAAATGTAATGGTTGCACCTTTCAGGCTGACCTAGAGGTGGAGTGATTTCAATTAAAAATCGATTCCAGTGAGTACCAGACAGAAAAGAAAAGGAATAAAGTCAGAAAGACGTTTGCAAACTGTTAAAAAATTGTTTCATTCGTATTTGAAAGACTAAGAATGCTCAGACTTGCATTGCAAAGTGATAGGGAAAAGGCAATACATTATCTGTCTAGACAAGGATGTCAAGTTCGCTGCACGGGTACCTCACAGAAAGACCAACCCGACATCCAGCGCTCCCCCTGCTGTGTCACACGCTCAGCCCTCCAGGGAGGGGCGTTTCATYCAGCATTAAAGCTGCTGCTCCCCCTGCTTCGGCTTCATTAGCAAATAGAAAGGCAAAATCATTGCAGATGGGTAGATGGAGGGGGAGGGAAGGGAAGGCAGAGAGTTTAAATGTGTTCATGCTGCAGGGTGTTACAGAGATGTGCTTTAACTTTGCTCAGTCTGGGCTGGCTGTTTGGGCAGCCGCTGGTGCTGTGTGCTCTGGCTGGGGGGAGTGATGGAGCCGCGCCCATCAGTGCAATGACAGCGATGACAGCAATGACAGTGATGACAGCAATGACAGCAGTAACAGCAGCCAGCCCAGGGCAGGGACAAACACAGCATCTGGCAGGGCTTGCTCTAAGATACCCAAACCAGAGACGAGCCACCACTGCCCATTTTCACTCTGGCCGTATCTGCTCCCGGTTCTGGGCACACACAAAGCTTTATTTGGCAGATCATAATCGGTGGCAGGTCCCTGAGTAATGGCTGACCTAACAYGAGACAACATGAGAAACGAGGAGCTCCGGAGAACTTCCTACAGAGGCTGTTTCCCAGATGAGTTCAGTAATGGAAAGGTGCTGTCCTGTTATTTCCCTAAGGAAGCCCAGCAGGCTCTACCTGACACTCCCATTTACAGGAGCTGTCTTCTGCTTAGAATGGCATTTGTGTCTCTCTGGCACTTGTTTTATTTTTATTATTTATTTTGTCTCCGTTTCCTGATTCTACAGCTGCAGATCYCATAAAATGTAGAAGCTAAATCACATTACTCGCTCCTGACTCAAGAAATGCACTAAGGTGGATCTTGTGAGGGATTTCACAATGCACRTTTTGAAAATATAAACAGATCTTTCATTGTAACCCCATTTTCCTTAATTCCACCAGAGACGATCAAAACTCCATTGAATTATAAATACCAACTACGGTGGGATTGTGTCTGTGGACCMACAGACATCAGGGCATGGAATCCACATCACTTTTATGTAGTTGAAGTCCAGRAGGTCAGGCTTGTGGCCATGGCACCACTGGGTCTGCAAAGCCCTCGGCTGGTGGAGAGGGAGGGATTGCACGACGTGGTGGGGGTGAAAGCCAGGTGGCAGAGAGCAGTGCTTTTGCTGCCCCCTCCCCTGCAAGGAGCACCTGATTGTAAATAGCAATGTTATTTAAGCTACTGGAATTAATCAAAGAAGTATTTTACAAGCTTTTTGTGTTGGACAGGCTGGTCATACCAACACTACTGGAAAGAAARAAAAGGATACCGCACATGTAGAAGTTCTGTGATGAAAAAATATGACACATATGATGGTTAAAAAAAGGAGATTTCTAAAATGTTGAACAGCTTCACAATTGCTCATTTCACTCCTCCCCATGGGCAAATGGGTGTTGGAACMCAGCAGTGGGAGCTCTGACTGCACCAAACATCAGCAAAACCCTGGGTTGCCTGCCTTGCTTGTTTCACTTATCATGCTGCCTGCAGAGAAAAAGCCGCAACGAATGTAGAGGAGCGTAAAGACATTGCACTGCACTCGTGAGAGAGGAGGGATGGCTGGAGCTGGTCCAGAGGGAGGGCAGGGGCCACAGCTCCCCTGGCCCAGCCAGCTGCACCCTGCGGGTCAGGGACAGCCCAGCTCACTGCCACGGGAGGGACAGGTCTGGACTCGGCAGAATCAGCCTGGGCCAAACGCTGAGATCTGATTAGACTCCAACATTACAGGAGCTGCCACCTGCCCCAGGCGGCTCTGGGGTCAGAGAGGAGCCCCCCTGACACTGCTGCACTCCACCAAAGCAAATATAACAACGTGGATTGCAAACCCCTGGCTGGTACAAAGTAAGAACTAACATGAGGAAGGGGAAATCTTATTAAAGTCATGCAGATCACTTGGGAGGTAAGGCTTATTTGGGCAAAATGCATTTTAATCTGATTTTAATGAGACTGATATTTTAAAAAGGATGTTGAAGAACACTATTGGGGATATAGAATAAAAAGAGCTGTACACAGACTTTCAGTCTGCAGAGTTGGTTTGGGCTCCATCTGAAAGTGGCAGCATTAGGGAGTTTAAATTTTTAAATTATCGAAAAGGAAATGGAGAGGTAACTTGATTACCCTGGAAATCCACAGGGAAAGAGTAGTGGTTTATACAATTAAGTGGTTCAGGTTAAAGAAAGGTATAATAAGAAGGAATAACAGAAAGCTGAAGCCAAACACATTCAAATGAGAAATCCAGCACAGTTTTTAGCAGTGAGAATGATTAATTACTGGGAAAAAATTAACAAATTAAGCAGCTGATTAACAGTCTCCCAGTGTTTCAAACTGTGACCAGGTTTCTTCAGCCCAGAGTGGACATCTTCAGCTGAACAAAATGGTGCCAGAATCCTTTCAGTGGTGCCAGGGACAGGATGAGGAGCAATGGCCAAGAAGTTTCACCTCACCATGAGGARGAACTTTACCTTGAGGGTGGCAGAGCCCTGGAACAGCTGCTCCGGCAGGGTGTGGAGTCTCCCTTTTTGGGAACGTTCCAAACCCACCTGGCCGTGTTCCTGCATCCCCTGCTTGGGCAGGGAGGGTTAGATAGAGTGATCTCCACAGCTCCCTTCCAGCCCTGCAAGGCCCCACACACCTCCTGCAGCTGCTCTGTGGCTCCCCATGGCATCCCATCCTGCTGGACACATCCTTGAGCACAGTTTTTGAGAGCTGCCTGGCTCAGCTAGCCCAGGAGTTGTTTGGAAACAAATCTGGGCTTTTCCTCACTGTTGCATTGCTTGCCACTTTTTGCTGGGTTTGTTAAACACAATTATGTTTTAAATATTGCACAGAAACTTGGACTGAAATTCTCTCTGGCAGGAAATGCACACAAATGCACTGAAAAAGAGAGATTCCCACATACAAAGTTACAACTGACAACCATTCCTCATTCCATCATTCCTCAGCAGAATTGCTACATTTATATTGTTAGGTGAAGCTACACAGAGCCTGGCACWGAGTCCATTAAGAAATCCCATTGGCTCTCTGGAGAACACTCAAAGCAGAGGCACTAAGATGCTGCATTTAGAAAGATAATGGATAAAGATGAAATCAGTTTTTCAGATGAGTCTTCCATTTCCATAGGGGCTGTCTTTATAGTTTCAATGATGTAGAGTAAAAAGAAAGAGTATTCACTTCCTAATGAAATGAAAAATTTTATTAATTTGAGGATATTCATTCCTTTAAGAGCTTCACTCCTGGAGTTCATTAACTCCTCGAATGTGCCTTGAGCTGATGCTGGCTTCCAGTCCTTGCCAGGATTTTCTTTCTGTTCTCTGCTCCAGGCCAAGACACAAAGAATTTGCCAAGCCCCAGAATAACGCCTGTGGTTACTGAGCAGAGAGATTTCCTATTAAATGAAAGAAATCTCCTCATATTCAAATACCCTGATATTCTCAGCTGTTCAATCTGGCTGACTCCTGTGGCAATTACAGATCCCATCCTAGTCCTGCAAATCCTGTAGTGTTTGCAGATCTCACCCTGGTCCTGCAAAGCATCCAGACCCTGGTAATTCATGTGACTTTAAGGAAAGCCATATGAGCTCATTTTTTTTGGAACCAAGTGAGATGTGGCAGCAGTTCCAGCTGTGTCCAGGGGTACCTGTGTGCAAGTGCTCTGCAGAGCTGGGGAGCAGCTCCTGGAGGCTTTTGGGCTCCTGCAGGGTCTCAGTCATGCAGAGCCCCATTAGCAGCACTGAGCACTGGCTTTTGGGTAATTTGGGTTATTTGATCTAAGTAGCCATCAGTGTGTATGAAGTTTCAGCAGCATATGAGACTTGGTGAGTCTTTCTATTTACAGCATCAGGGGTCAGTCATAGYATGAGAATAAATTATTCGATTATGAAACATGATTTCTGAAACTATTTTCAATGCAGTCTAAATGAAGAAGATGTTATAGCAGCTTAAAAGTGAATGTCTGGTTTTTTGCCTTTTTTCTCTGTCCTGCTTCCCTTAAAACATTCAATACTTTTGGCACTGCTTGATGCTTTCTTCGTCTTAGTTAAATATCTTCTGTGATTGAGATGTGTCCACCTGCAAGTTGATTAAAATGTTTGCATAGCTTTGCATTGTGGAAAACATCTTCACTGCAAAACTCTGCAGAAAACAATCTCTAAAAATCAAACCAAATGCCATTGTGGACTGAAATCTGCTGTTCTTCCCRAAGCAAAAATGTAACCTCATTGAGTGGGCGTTCTACTGCCACAAGGTCAGCAGCATCTGTTCTTATGAATTCAAAATAACTGCYATGGGATAAGCACATGACATTTTGCAGTATTTTTGGATTTTGTTTTCTGTAACTAATAAATTATGAAAACATGCTTCCAGGAAGCTAGACTTTGATCWAAAGAAAGTTCATCTGTAATAAAGCCAAAGGAAAAGAACAGTATAGAGACTGATAATGAGCAAGTTTTGAATCTGTAAATTTATAGTTCTGTTTATCTYTGTCTATACATACACACAAATCTCTTTCTATACATGTTTTCTATACTTGCTCCATCAACATTCAAAAGCCAGAAGTTTTAAATTAAGTTCTTCTGGTTCCAAACCACTGTAATTATTTGCATTTTGCTAAGCAACATACTTATGAGAACCTGCCCCCTTCCATTAATTACCTAGAGTAGAGTGATTCCACCTGTGGAAAAAAGGTGATGTGAAAAATCAAAAGATGGTCTGAACTATAAATGATGGGAAGAGTATGTTTGGTTGTAAAATTGGTAAATAGTAAATGAGATTTGTGAGTGAAAAGCTGATCCTTGAAAAAAGACCTGACAGGAAGAGGGGTGGTGATGTGAACATGTCAAGGTATAGCATGGGGAAGGAGGGAGCTGTATAACTACTTTGAGGTCCAGAAAGTGATGAGCAATAAAACCATTTAAAGTCCCTGGCTGGAAGTGGAAGGAATGAAGGATGAGCATGCCAGTTATAGGGGCCRAGGTAATCATCACATGGCTGAGACCTCAACAACAGCAAATAACATCRTCTGAAGGGAAGACTGGGCTTGCTGAGACACTTTATGGGAGGGAACAGACTGCCCAGGGACAGCGGCAGAGGTTCCAGAAGAAACCTGGATACAACTTTGGACAGAGAAGCAGAGAAAGCAGGGAAAAAGAATTATGTGGCTTTGACCTGATCAGCACAGGGGACTTCCTGAGGAAAGGATGGTGAAAGACACTTTTATAATAGTAATTGTGAAAGTGTTTTTGGGGAGGTGAAGCAGGAAAAGATATTAAAGACAGAACATTCTGGTTCTCTCCAATAATTGGTAAGATTTCCACATAGAAAACAAATCTACAAAGGCTTTGCTGTTTATTAAGGAATTTGAAAGCAAAGTATTGTGCTGGGAAGATTGGGTAGGAAGTTGAACTGTCAGCTTCTTAGTGACCTGAAATTCTAAAATGAATTGTTATAAAAAGTGACAAATGATGCTTATAAAAAGGACCTTTGAGTAACACACAATTATCCTCCAGCTATCAGGAAAATCATGATCATTACACTCTTGCACATCTCCTCCCTCCTAATACTGCAGTATGTAAGGAGCAGTGTGGCATTTGAAATGTCTGATGTGCGTACAGCACTCTGGGAAGGGTCACTGGTGTTCATGGCACTGTTCTCAGTAACATGAAGTGTGGGCCTGTCCCAGGGAGTACAGGGCTACCAAAAATGAGATATATGAGCAAAGAGTGAGGTGCTGGAGCTGTGTCCTGAAGAGGAGAGGATCATTGAAACACCTCAGCTAAAAAAAATGTGCAGAGAAAGAAACTGTTTCCATGACTATGACAGGTAAAGGAAGAAGTACTGGACTTAAATTGCAGCAAGCAGGACTTAGGCATAATAAGATGTTTGTAGTTCTGGGCTAGCTAAGCACAAGGACACTCTGATTCTATGAGGATTCACAAGACACATCATGGTGTGCTAAAATACAGCCCAAATCAATCAGCACTTCTCAGAATGGGAGCTAGCTAATTTGCCACTGTCCCTTGGTGAAGGAGCCATAGGCAAGGATTTTCTTCATCCGTGTCTCTCTCTTTTGAACCACAGTGAAAAAGGCTGTAGGATTTCCATTGCTGAGGTTTAAAGGACAGATTAGACAGACATTTGCCAGGGTTTTTTCTGCCTGTGTGGGTTTGATATGTGGTTTCAATTCCAAGTGCAAACTTTCAACCGGAAATTTGAGGAAAAGACCCAAACACCCAAATAAAGGTTGCTCTTTTCTATCTTCAATTCCTCTTCTGCAGCAAGAATTTGGAAGCTGTTGGAGCCCAAATCCATTCAGCACTTGTGAGACTTTCTAATTTGCAGTGCTGGAAGGCCATTTTCCAGAGTACAGGGCAGAAATTAAAAAGTTTTGGAAAAGCTGATGGGACTTGGAGAGAGCATTCCTTTTCAGAGGAAATCTGCCTTGTGGCAGATCTGGCTCATATCTAAGGATTCTGGCAAGGTTTGCCTGGAAATCAGCCCTGCTCTGTGAGCCAGGCAAAGATTCGGCAAAAGTCGTGATCTGAGCTCAAGATGTTGAGAGAGAAATAATTCAACCTCCATGGACATAGCTGTCTCTGATGAATATTTCTGACTAAACTTGGCCAGTTKGAGGAGGAGCTGTTTTTGCCCCTGATCTCAGAAACGCATTATTTAACAGCACTGAATTCCCTAAAAATCTGCCAGGGTTTTTGATGTGAGGATATATTCCCAGGCCACTGAAGCACTGCAAGGGATGTGCTCCTCCGAGTTCCACCACAAAAGCACACTCTGCTTTCTGAAATGTGATTTTCTGGGGGYGCCGGTGGCAGGGTTGAGGATGGCATTGCTGGGCATGGCAGTGCCGAGGGTAGGATTGCCGAAGGTGGCATTTCTGAGGGTGACATTGCTGAGGATGGCAAGGCTGAGGGTGGCATTGCTGAGGGTGGCGTTGCTGAGGGTGGCATTGATGAAGATGGCAATGCTGAGGGTGGCATTGCTGAGGGTGGCGTTGCTGAGGGTGGCATTGATGAAGATGGCATTTCTGAGGGTGGCATGGCTGAGGATGGCGTTGCTGAGGGTGGCAATGCTGAGGGCGGCATTGATGAGGGCGGCCTTGATGAGGGTGGCAATGCTGAGAATGGCGATGCCGAGGGTGACATTGCTGTCGATGGTGTTGCTGAGGGTGGCGTTTCTGAGGGCAGTGCTGCTGAGGGCAGCGTTGCTGAGGGCAGCATTGTTGAGGGCAGCGTTGATCAGGGTGGCGTTGCTGAGGGCGGCGTTGTTGAGGATGGCATTGCTGAGGGTGGCGTTGCTGAGGGTGGCATTGATCAGGGGGGAGTTGCTGAGGGTGGAGTTGCTGAGGGCAGCGTTGCTGAGGGCAGTGTTGATCAGGGTGGCGTTGCTGAGGGTGGAGTTGCTGAGGGCAGCGTTGCTGAGGATGGCGTTGCTGAGGGCAGCATTGCTGAGGGCAGCGTTGATCAGGGTGGCGTTGCTGAGGGTGGTGTTGCTGAGGGCAGCATTGCTGAGGATGGCATTGCTGAGGGTGGCGTTGCCGAGTGTGGCGTTGCTGAGGGCAGCGTTGATCAGGGTGGCGTTGCTGAGGGTGGCATTGCCGAGTGCGGCGTTGCTGAGAGTGGCGTAGCTGTGCCCGGCTGTGGGGCTGTGGCAGAGAATTCCTGTAGGAATCTCCTCACAGAGGAGCCTCACAGACAGCACCTGCACACCAACACCCAGTCCAAGGTCTGACTAAAACATTTGAGCCTTTATCCCTAAACACAACAGAAATTAAAGAGTGAGGGATGAGCAAGAGAGCCGAGAGCCGGCGGCTGCCAGGAGCAAGGCCCCACAGGCCCCCACCTCCCCGTCCTGTACTGTAAGTTGATTTTTATATGTTTTTTTACTTTTTCCTCCAGTGTTTTTAATTATTTGATGATTCAAAGCCTCCCTTTTCTCTRGGARCTGAGTTTAGGGAAGGAACATATCTTTTACAGCTACACCAGGRCCTGASGGGAACTCAGGGATCTCCTTCCCTGGCTGTSCCTCAGGGTGAGGCCCTGCTCATCYCYAGGGCCAAAAGTGACATTTTTCAGCTCTACCCCTTCTTTCAGGTGGATCTCTATGTTATAGCAAAGCTTGCTAGTCTTGGCAGAGGCGATTCAAGCTTGCTCAACTTCTTCCCAACTTGTACACACTGGAGTGTTTCTTACTGATGACAGTCTCATATTCCCAACAAAAAATAAAAGGCCACAAAAATTCGAGAATATCTTTGTCAGTCAAATATGCTTSTCCACAATTATAAAAGATGCCCAGTTAAATTGTCAGTAGGAAAAATATGACTGAAAGGTTGAAATTAACTCTTTTTTCAAATTCAAATTTGCCTGTGGGRAAATCTGAGCCATAATTTATTCAAYTAACTGTATGGAATCAACCCTTTCAGCTATTTCCTGTTTTTTCATGGGGAAGATGGTACCATTATGTGGAAG
Organism: Cardinalis cardinalis; assembly: GCA_014549065.1. Classification (NCBI taxonomy): domain Eukaryota; kingdom Metazoa; phylum Chordata; class Aves; order Passeriformes; family Cardinalidae; genus Cardinalis; species Cardinalis cardinalis. The sequence goes on from JACDOX010000036.1 coordinate 4,464,645, forward strand.
GAGATTGCTTGTTATTGCAACTAGTTTAATTAAACTCATAACTTTTTCTAATGTTGGATGTGGTCTTGCATCCAGACTGAGTAGTGTAACAATTTATCATCARTCTGGACATTTCCAGTAAAATAGCAAATGGTTTATTAAAACCATAATTATTTCTTGGCATTGGAGCTGCTGTTGTGAAAATCATTATAACAGCCACTGATTTCTGTATTTTAAAAACTTGCAATACTGTTTAAAACCAAAAATGTAGTCAAAATAATTTCCTTTAAAAATCTTGTTTGTTTYTTTTTTCCCATGGTATTGTGGCAATTGTGGTAGAAGGAATTTTGGTTCTGAGTGTCTGCAGTGTAGCCCAGTTCAGCACAGATCAGGGCAGCAATTTGTTTCGTACAGCTGGAGAAAACAAGATACCATTCAAATAGAAAATAATATAATTGATAACAGTTTACTAGCTTATACGTTTTTGGTTTTTTAKCTGGGTAAATTTTTCTTAAATATTTTACTTCTCTAACTATTCTTGTCACTATCTACAAAACAGCTGCATCTTTGATCAAGCTTTTGCTTTAGCTTCAGTTGTGGTCCTGTGCAGTGGGGTGCTAAACAAAGTTTTGAACAGAAACCAGTGTGAAGATGCATAATAATAAAATCAAGTTTCAGAGTCCATGAATCTAGATGTGAAAGCTAAAAATTACAATTTCATTTGCTTAAGGGAAGCACAGATTTTATGTTTAAGGTACCCAAAATTTTTACATATGCTATTTTAAAAGGAATAGAACTGTTTCAGGCCTGCTACCATCTGAATGCCATTATTCTGAGGATGTCAATTCTGCAAACACCTCTACTTGCCACTGAGTACTGCAGGATTTAAGCACATACTGGGAGCTAGCAGGCACCTGCTGTGAGCCTTAACAACCTTGAATTGCCTTTCTATCAGTAACGTGGTGATTATGTTACCCATACCAAAATTCCCTCTTGACCATATCTTAACAGATAAATGTGTATTTTGTGCTAACTGGGTGTGATAGCAAAAGTAGCTTTCCCTGTAAGACTGTTCTTCCTTCAGTGAAAATGGTGTATTCATCTAAAAGCAGCTCTAGAGAGAAAAGCCTTATGTCATTTCCTCTTTGTGCTTTCAGAGACTGTAAATAAATGTAGCTTTAAATGCTTTTATTTTGTGATTTTAATGAAAGTGATGGCCTAGGTATCTGCACAGAGAGTCTCTGTAGGTCCTTCGGGCTGTCAAGCAGTTAGGGTTTTCCTGGTGCTGCAGCAGTGCTGGGAAGGTGGGATGCTAATGAGATGGCAATGGGAAAAGGAGTTTACCACATTGCTGCAGGAAAACCCTTWTCTTTCTGAAGTTACTCACCAAGTGAATATTCTGCAGAAGAGATTGAGAGGATCCTCTAGTATGTATTGTATAGATGGCCGTGCCCCAACAAGTCCCGGTTGCTCTTGATGGGCTGCAGCTGCGGTGTCCTTCAGTGGGCTGCAGCTGTGGCTAGTCAAGATAACTGGGATAAAAGGGGGTGGGTTGGCCAGTCAGGGAGAGCTTGGAAGGAGTCCTGACTAAGAAGGAATGATCTGCTGAAGAAGAAGAAGAAGAAGTCAGTATTGTGAAGAGCTGCCCCCAAGGGAACCCTGAGAAGGTATGGGACCCTAGAAATATGTTAACAACAGGACCCCACTTGTCCMGCAGGGACACAGGCAGCAGCTGTTAGATTTTCCACTGCTGTGTGGGTGCACATAGAGGTCAGTTCCCAGTCTGTCAGGATGYGGGAGTGAGAAGCACTGAGTCATCTGAAGAGACATTCTCTGAGTTTCTTTAAAAACAGAAAGGGAGGGGAGAGAAAAAACATTGTTCCTAAGTGGTTGCCTGGAATTACTTCTGGTAGGGGCCAGATTGCAATTACAGATGTGCTGAACACAGTGTCAGYGCTCTTGACAAATTCAGCGTTTGTGCTGCTGTCCACAGTATCTATTTCAGACAGCYTGAGCCATAAAGTGTTCTGGCTGTAAGATTGAGAGCAGGAGTGGAGCCTGCAGATGCTGACAGAGCCTCAGGTTTGTGTTCCTCACGTACATTCTCACTGATTGCTGTAATGAGGGGACCAAGTGGCTTTAAAATCAGGGCAACAGCAATTTGCAGTTTTCCTGCAAGCCCTATGCCCTTCTGTAGAAGCAGTAAGAATTGAAGTTTATAACTTCACCTTTGCCACTCATCTGCTCAGTCTTTTTTTACATTCTGAAAGAGTAATATTKATCTGAGGACATTATTATAATTTCACTATTTTCTATGATGTTTTCTAGGCATCCAATTGTTTGATTAGATTTTTTTGACCATTGCTGTGCCTGGAGCAGAGGGTTTTATTGAGCTAATCTGGATGATGCTTTTAGAGTTGTGCAGCATGTAGAGATAGCAATCTTGCAGACTGTATCTCTTGAATTAGATTGATTAGAATCTTGCTGATTCTTATCACTTGGCCTATGTAAATAAAAAGGGTAGCTGAGAGCCTGAAATCTGGCTTCCAACAGCAACTGGTCTTAAGAGATACTCAGAAATGTASAGAAAAGGTAAGTTTATGCTTAGTAAAAGCCAGTTAGGGAATTTGAACTAAACCTTTCAGCATTGTTTTTTGATGTCTTCACAGCTTGTGGGTTTCTGAAAGCCTTGCCTTGCAATTAGGGTTGATCCATCCATAGGAAGAAAAAAAGTCTGACTTCATAAAACTTTTCATGTGACAATTTTTTTTTTCCTGAAAGCAGGTTTTAAACCTTAATATGATTAGAGGAGGAATTCTTTCTGAAGGGTCCCTCAACACTGAGAGGGCTTTTTAGGCCTCCAGAAAAGAATCCCCTAAGACCAATTCTGCTGGCTGTGAACTGGTTTCCTAGGAGGAGTTGTGCATTCAGGTTTGGTGTGCTCCTGTGCCATGCAGTAGCTCCTCCTCTGCTCTCCTGCCTTACTCCTGGAATGGTTTGTGCAGGTTGCACAACTGRCAGAGGAGGATGAGGTTGTGTTTGGTGTCAGCCAATAACTCACCTGTTGTTATGTGAGTTGTTGTTGAGCAATAAATAACAACTTAGAGCAAATGTAGCCTTGGTGGAATTGCRCTTGGAAAAAGGGAATTATTGGAAGGGAAATATCCATCAGAGGTGGAACAGGCCTTTCATCAAAATGTTAATGTTTGAATGCACTCAGAACCTCCAGATGGACTRGCTGCTTCAGATGTCATGGGAAGGATGTGAAAAACAGAGGAGTGTTTTATAGCCTAATACATGGAAATGGATGAAAAACTAATCTTTACCTGATCTGGCTTTCATAGGTGTAAAATGGATGTTGGGTAGATCAGTGCTGAGCTGAAACACACTGTGCCTGGGGTGGGGCAAGCACAAGTGCATGAGCCCGTGAATGCAGATTTCAGACGTGACTCCTCATCGCCAGGAGTAGAGGGCTGGGGTTCTAGTTGTGTGCTTTTCCCCTCTGTATTGGGATCAGAAATAGTTAAATGAGCTCTACTGCCTCTGAAACTTTTACCAAGCCCTCCGTATGTGAGACTCAACAGGGCTGAATAACATGGAGGAACAAGGAAAATGTTCTCATTTCCTTATTAACTCCAGTCAAACGTGGAAATTAAACTCATACTTGACAAAGAAGCAAAAAACAATTCTAATTTAAAAATAAGTACCTGTGAAGCTTAAAACCACCAAAACACTGGGTTTTTTCCCACCTTTTTCGTAAAGGGCCATTTGCAAGTTTCATTGCTCTGTTATSCTCAGGTTTGTCATGGTTTCTAGCCTGGATTGGATTGAAATTTGTGATATGCTGGAGCTGAGTTTCCCAAGTCCTTCCTTCAAGTGTCTTACCTAGTGAGACATATCTTCATATCGTGTATACTAACATGTAGAGCCTGACTGAAATTCAGGATGTTATTTCAGACATTTAGATATTTAGGATGTAATTAGAAATATGGGCTAAGGTTTAATGAYGTCAATGACTTGTTATAATGGTCTGTGTGGGTAGGGATGTGAAATAAAACACGCAGACTAAAAATTTTCGTTGAAAACTTCCCAACAAACAGCAGTTAGTTATGAGCATCTTGCTAATGCCTCATTTACCCACAAAGTCACTTCACTTCATGGGAGCCTGTATGGTGATGAGCTTTGAACTGATGATTAAAACAGTGTTGATAAGACACYAGTGTTTTAACCACTGCTGGACTGTGCTTGACTCAAGGTCTTCTGTTTTTCACAATGGTTTTTGGTGCCTGGCAACAAAGGGGCCTGAGATAAAGATGAATTTTCATGAATGTGTTCAGTTGCATCTCTGATTTCTACACCCCATTAACAGAGTTCAGGGATAAGAAGGTGGGAAAGCCCAGCACCAGAGTTCTATCATTGGATTACATAAGGGTCATCTATTGGAGCTGGGAAGAGAAATGGCCCCACAGCTGTCTGGGTGGGGATATTAAAAGCCCYAAATGTAGGTGTAACTTGTATTTGACAAATGGGCATAAACAGCCTGTCCCCAGACACTGCCATTAGTACCTGAGGGACTCCTGGTGGTCATGGCTCTCTTGTCCTGCAGCACTGACAGTGCCTTGTTCCTGGCCCTTGCCTGCTCCTGGCCCTCCGTATGTGACTGAGAAACAGAGAGGAGATTTTTCCCAGAAGCTCTGTTAGGCTTGCCTTTAATCACTTGCCTCAAGGCATTCACCTGAGTTGTGAATRCCTGTTAAAGGTAAAATGCTTTTCTTCATATGACATCTTCTAAGTGATGGCACCTTTGTGAAGAAAGCATTGAAATAGGATCACAAGGCTGCAGAGATGCACAATGAACATACCAAAGCTTTGTGCAGAGTGGATGGTTGTGAGGACAAAGTCTCACTGCTGGAAGTATAAAATTTTAAAAAATGCTTGTTATTTCCCTGAAGCAGCCTGATATGAATCATCTCGTTGATATTCTAATGGACTTATATGGTACAAATATTCTGATTAAATCAGAAAAAGCATAATGACATTGTTATCAGATACATTTTTGTTCTATTTAAATTCACCCATCTATCAAAAATGCTCAGTGAAATACTAGAAGGGCACTCACTGGTTGCAAAACAGATTCATTTCAAACTCTAATGGACAGGAATTGATCTAATCATCACATCAGGATTCTTGGAAAATTAAAAATGCAACCAAAACCCACCGAGAAGTCAAATGTTTTGGTTTTTGGGGACTGATAGCTATAAATTGTGGATAAAAATCTTTTTCCTTGCTCTGATTTTAAGATAGCTGTCTACATGTCAACTGTTTGCATAAAAAAACCCCTCAGCTCCCTCCTTGTAGCAAAGCTGTTGTCTCCTTGCTCTAACCTTTAGAGCATTTTGCTCTAGTTAGAAAAACCAAGCTTCACAGAAACCATGCTATTCCATATGAAGCTAGAACAGACCTRGGATTGTGGCCTGTCTTGGATGAATGCAGAATTTCAGAGCATTAGTGCTGGTTTGTGACCTGAACCAGGGGCTCACCAGGGAACCCTTGGGACCTGGGTTTTGGTCCCTGGAGCTCTGATTGCTGCTGAATCACTCTGTGAGTGGGAAGTGTGTGGGAGGTGTCTGTGAAGGAAAGGCCAGGAGAAGTGTCTGGCTGTGGGGAAGCACCCCAAATATGCAGGGAGCCTCATGAGGGGCTGGGGTTCTGGGCACTGGTGGTGGTGTTCCTCTGGGGTTTCTTACGTGTGATGCACCCAGGAAATCCTCTCCAGATTTGCCTTTGATCATGGGAGCTTAAACCAAATTGTTACATTTTAATGGTCTTCAATAGTCTTCACCCCACTTTCTACAGGGTGCCCTGATATTATACACAGTAGATGGGATTTTTAGGAACTTCCTCTCCTCCCTTCCCTGCTCTCTGGCCTGTCTCAGCCTCAAGCCACCTCAGTCTGTTTCCCCAGTCTAAGATGCATTTTATTTTACATTCCTATGAAGTTAGTCTTGGCTGTTGGGAGGAAAGGGTCTGAGAGAGCCACTTCCTGCCAGGGAGATTSTCACACATTTTCATATGTTGCTACAGCCTGCCCAGTGGGCCCTTCTCTCTGCTCTCATAAGCCGCCCAGGGTTGCTGGTGGACCTGCCTTGTCCTGCAGAGAGGTCACAGAGTGGCCTCCTGGTGAGCCAGCTCCTCTCTTGGGACACATCCAAGCTTGCCATCAACAAGCTGAGCTGGGGTGATGTCTGGCACATGTGTGCATGAATAGCAGCGGAAGGGAAGCAGGTAGGCAGCAGCTGAACGAAATCAAACTCTTTGTGGTTCCCTTCTCACATCTGTGAATGCCTCAAAATATCACTGAACTTTATTCCCTCRTGGCAATACTGCAGAGCTGCTGACTAAATCTGTTTGCATTTTTCAAACTGCTCTTTTAAGTGCTGTGGAGAGCAGCAAACTGGTGCATAGTTGGCATCATCCTTTCTGCTGCACTCTGGTGACTCTGCTTGGCCATGATATGGCCACATGCCCACCAGAACTAATGAAAGTTCCCATTCCTACCTCATCCATAAATGCATGGAGYTCACCTGTGTAGTTTCAGGCCTGCACCCTTGTTACTCTTATCTCCCCCCTACTTCAATGCCTGTTGCACTCATTTGTAATTACATTGCATACAACTAAAGTAATTACTTTGCAAAACAGATTAGTATCTAACACCTGCTCTACTTCTAATTTAAATAACTGCCTTAAAATTATTCATGAGGACAGTAATTTGCTGATGTCTCTCTTAGGGCTAATCCTTGCTTTGGCAGTACAGGTAACAGTGCCTGGTTGTATGTTTGCTTTTTTCCTTAGGACCATCCTTTCAGTTACTTATACCTTTGTCCATCTTCTAATCCTTAGACACATTTTGCTTAGGAATATTTCAGCTGAAATTGTTGAATCACAATGAAGTCTAAGAAAAAGCCACATATTGTTGATGCTAAAAACGCTCTTACAACAATTTTTAGCAGTGTTAGCAGACTTCTTGGTCATTTGCAGGCAACAGGGAACTGAAAGAATCAACCTTTTATATGAAGAGATCTAACCCCAGTCAGTAGCMGGGGTGGTGCTGAAGTGAATCCCAGTTCAATCACAAACCTTCTGAGGATTTCRGTGAATTGATTTGTGCAGTGGGGTACCTGGTTCCCCTTYTACTGTCCCAGCYGTAGGATTCATCTGACAAKATCTGAGCATGTGTAAGCTCACATAACAAAAGATCCAAAAGGTTTRTATTAGTAGGGATACATTTTCACTAAATTAGCAAGAAACATGTCTGCAACAGTATTCTGCTCCCTTAACCAATGTTCCTCTCTGCCTATTTGAAAGCATGAAAACAGAAGAAGGTCTCAACTAGGCACAGAAAAATATTGAATAGTGCTAAGGAAGAAAGGATACATGTTTTCAGTCTTACTTTCATCATGTCCACTTGGCATTGGTTCTGAAATATTTAATATTCATGCTATACAGATGTTGTGTTACTGAGAAATTAGAGTGAAGACAAGAACAAACCAGAYTAGAGCTCCTCCTTAATTATAGACTATAATTCTAGCACTGATGTTCTTGAAGAATATACATTTATGATAATTAAAGCTCAGAAAAAATCTTCATAGTGAGAGTTTTCATCTTCACAGCAGGCATGATTTTGCAAGTTGCACCAATCATTTCTGGATATGCTTTTGGAAATGGCTGTGTAAGATGCAATTTTTCTTCTACTTGTAGCAATTTGGAGTAAAACAAAGYGCTGCCACTTAAATTTTTTCTGTGCCCTTTTACTGAGCTTAAGCCATTTCAAATGACATTTCCCAGGTAGCATGGGAACAAATCATCAGCAGGGCAGTCATGTTTAGCTGGTCATTAATGAAATCAGTGTTCTGAAGCATGGATTGGCAGAATGAACAAAGCTAAAGCAATTACTAGACTCTCTGCAGAAATGTGTAGAAAATTGAGGGTCTCATTTAAATTGTTAACATCTTACCAGTACTAGATTTCAACCCAAGAAACAATTAATTTGGTTATYTGCCATACATACTAATCATAATGATGATGAAACAGTTGAGAATGGACTTCCTATTTGGAGGGAAAAGGAGATAGGAAAGTAGTGTAATGTGCAGCTGCCAGTACATTGAATTGCTTTCCCTCTTGAGYATCACTTGCCCCTCTTGGTGGGAGGGAGAGGAGCAAGGGGAGGACACACAGGCGATGCCACAGGGCTGCACCGAGGCTGTGCCTCAGTCTCTGTCACTAGTGGTGCTCCCAGAGCAGCAGGGCCACGAGCCTTTCCCACAGGGGGGAATTTCCTGCTCACCAGCTCCCAGCCCAAAGTCCCTTCCAGGAGAGCAGGGTTGGCATTACTAATGTCTCACACCACACCAGCCAAGTCATTAATTTTCTGATTAACAGCAGTTCTTACAAAAAGAGACTAAACTGTGCGTTGCTCTAAACATAAATCTAATGCAGTGGCACTAAATTGGGTAGGAGAGAGTRAAACAGCCCAACTGAAGCTCATACCTTGCTAACAGGCCATTTAGATAGGCAGGCCATAACTTCTGAGCAGCCTGAAATAAATCTGTGGTGTGTATAGTTTCCAAAATGCCTACATTATCTATTGCTTAATCAGTGGTTGTGCAAGAAATCACTGTGGTTATTGGAGCATAGGAAACAGCTTTACTGCTTCCATTAGAAGTACCATTATGCTATAGCAACACATTATCTTCATAAATCATTTGTACTGGGAATATATTTGTCAGGTTTCAAACAGATTGTGTAATTATCACATAATTTTATTTCAAGAGTTCATAASAGGGAATTAGATATGACATTTGGTAATATAAACTGTGCACTTGACTCGAATAGCAGTTAGCCATAAATGTTTAAAGAACTTGGCTCTAAAGGATTTTTATAATGCTTTGACAACAGGTTCTYAGAATTCATATTGTACATATAACATATATAAGGCCAGCTTGTGAGACATTGGACCAGTGAGGGCATGTGACAAGTGCTGTGAAGTGAGCACAAGTGCTTTGCAGTGTGTCAGAGCTGCCAATGTGCTGTCCACAACACTTCTAGTGGAAAAAGTTATGAAGAAAAAAAAAACCTAGGAAAAGTCAGAACACTAATAAAACTTCCTGTATTTGTTACAGAGAACCTCTTAAATGTGGAAGATTCAGAAATGTGAGMGGTAATGGACTGGTAGCACAGTGTCAGTGTTAATGATGTCTGTCACTGTGTTAATTTTCCTTTGTACCTGGAACACATTTTGAGAAATACATCACTGATGTTGCAAAAGAACCAGTGATTTGTCATGTTTAGCTGTATGACATGTGCTGTGAAACTGAGCAGTGTCCAGAATCTTTTCTGCTGTGAGTATTAGGAACTCCAGTATATTAAGGAGCTCTAATATGGCATATGGGGTCTTGTAATTTCACTTATTTCCTGAAGTTTAGAAGACTGATTTCATAATGACTCAATTTGGTCTTCTGCAAAGTGAATGTGAAATCCTCTGCCTCCTGTRGGTGCCCAGAGAAGCCAAACTAAGCGAAGTCTTCTGGTAACTACAGTGTAAATGCAGTCTTGTTTTCACATTGCAGCAATGTTCTGTGGCAGGCTGACAAAAGAAAAGTTATGTCTGGAAACAGTAAGCACCTTCCCCAGCTCCCATGCCAACTATAAGGCTGGAAATCCACACTTATTACCAAGCACATCCTGCTTTCTGATGATTGTATTTCATTGCTAAGTCAGAATGCACAATCTTTCCAAAGTAAATTTCCTCATCCTATTCTCCCAGTAGTCCTTTAAATCCSTGATCCATAACCAGGGAGCTGCTATCTCTGAAATTGATATGTTTTTCTGAAGTGTTATGATGAATTKGGTATTTTTTTAATAATTCTAAAATAGGGACGGATATCAAAACAGAGATCTGTTGTTGGACTGAACCCACTGGAATGACAGGAGGGTGCAAATAAAAATGACYATTATTAAGCCTTTTTCTAGATAAGTTTTGCTTGTAAATTCTGGCCTTCACRCTTCTGAACACCCTGCATTTACAATTCAATAGTATTGACCTAAATTATTACTACAGTTTTACAGAATTCAACTCTAACAGAAAGCGCTTTTCCTCTTTCACCTTTAGAGAAATTTTAATACCTTAAGTTATGATAAAAGAGTAGTGCATTGAGTAACTGGATATTCCAAAGGCAGACGTTTGAGGAGAGGGCACTTTGGCAGTGGTGTTCTGGACTACTTSCTTTTCTCTCTGTCCTAACCTGATCTTACGTGATCTTAACTTGCAGGACTGGATTCCTGCTGCTATATATTGCATGTGGCATAGGATGCATATGGAAATACTGGGAAGTACACACAACTCTCACTGGTTTTGGGGAAAAGCAGTGACTTTAGGCCTTATTTGGGCAACTTTTGTTATTCAGAAATGCAGATCATAGCTGGCTACTGATGAGGCTTTTGGTAGTTGTTTACCCTAGTCAACTTGTTTTTACTTCTGTCACTGTCAATTACTGCAAAATCCATTATCTTTGTGATTAGCAAGTGGGCTTTATTTCCATCTAAAGGCTGTGGCAAGGAACTCGAGAGCTTAGCAAATTGGGTTGATTACARAGCTGTGGGTGATGTCCTTGACACCAATTTACAGATTGTGATACTGCCAAGCCCTTTATGTCTGATTAACTGAACAAAGGCCTTTTGAGAAATGGTGTATCCTGAAGGCACTACRACTTGCATTTTTAATATATGGTTTCAATCACCTCTCTGGAAAGATGGTTAGTATTTTATTTTTAAAAAGCAAGTAGTAGACAATTTGATGGYGCAAGTTTTAAGTGAAATTGCTGCAGGCTAATGAGAAACAAGCTATGGCTGCATAAGGCTATATGGCTGGTCATTCTATATTTTCAAACTTCTATTGCATTTAATTTTACATAAAATTATAGAGTAGTTGGTAATCCTCTGTCTTCCAGAAATAACCAGGGGGCAAAAGTAACTCATGAAACCAAGTGTTTAAAAGCAGTGAATTCAGAAAAAGCTTGACAGCCCTAATTAAGGGATACAACAAATAAAACTACTGTAATAAAARATGTGTGGTAACATGCAAACAAGATCACAAACAGTATCTGTCCTGGGAATCTAAAATGTGAAGAAATTGTGGTTAGATCTCACTACAACTTCTACAATATTCTTAATTAATACCAGCCTGATAGAGATAAGCCTTTCCCAATCTCACGGAAAATCTTAATTCAGTGCACTCCATGTGTGTGGAAGATCAGACAGCTACAGAAGCTGAGCTGGGTAGTACTGCCAACCTCTTGGCCCTGGTACAGTGGAAGCTSTGGGAGAGAGAAACTCAAGGCAAGAACAAAAGTGAAGACATCATGTCTGGTCACTCTGACTGCTCTGACAAGAGAAGATGTAACAAGGACTTGATAACCCAAGAGATTGTGTTGCTACGGGAACAGGGGCAGAGGAGTCAAAGTGGAAAATTTTGTACGGAACCTAGAGAACTATAAATGCTGGTGACCGCTGTAATAAACTGGCTTTGCTTGTGCAGCATGGTCCGTGTTTCTCAATCCCCACACACATCAACTGCAGTGTGGGGGCAGGGAAAATATTACAGTCCTTGAACCCTTCCTTTGTTACCTAACCAGGGAGGAAGCACTTGGGTTACACAACCTGTCATGCCTAGAGTGTATCCACCTGAATGCTGTCCCTGTTTCCAGATGTGCCAGCTGTTGTTTCAGACTGCCCTTGCTGCCCACCAAATGCCAGAACTGTGCTGATCCCATCCCCTGGGTGACACCAGCTCAGTCAGGTGTGAGATGGTCCCTGTGTCTGAAGCTGAATGTGGAGGTGGCTTTTCCCCACCCCCTCCTGTCCTTCTGCTAAAGGCTTTAGCCCATGCTGACTCACATTCTGACAAGCATGGCTCTCTGTTTGGAGAGCAGCCAGCCCAAGGGACCAGAACCAGGGCCAGCCATGTGGGGAAGGGCTTGTGTGCAGTGTTAGCACAGGCAGCACTCAGCTGGTGAGGATAAGTGAAAGGAACCAGTTTTCATGACAAACTTGGCTATGCTGGGTCACTGAAAGGGATTGTATCTCTTTTGTCTGACCTGTGTGGAGCTATAACACTCCACATTCTGCAGTGCTTCTTATCCTGCTTTACTTCCAGGTATTTAGCAAACCATGGGTAGGATTTTGTAGTGTATAGGAGGCAAAGGACAGAAAGTGCAGCCTAGGGAGAGGGATTAAAATGTCTTTGAGTGTTCAGCCACACTCTGATTATTCACTGTGGCAGGGCTGTGTGTCTTGGGCCATCACTGCCTCCTGAGAGCAGAGCTTCAGAAGCTGCTCTCTCCTGCAATGGCCTTTCCAGCAGCTGCATTCCCAGCACATCCCTGGGTTACAGTTTGTTAGAGAGTGGCCTGTGAAGAGCCTCTGTAGAGCTTGTGCTAGGGCTGCTCTAAGCAACCCAGTCCTTTTATGTGTTATTCAGAGACTACCTGAGAATGGCAAAGAGCTTGCCTTTTCTAAGTATGCACAGTGCATAAATAATGCATGTCCCTGTGCAGCAGAGCAGGGGAAAATGTTTTCAGGACTTCGGGACCTGAGGGATATTGATATGAAAGACACAAACCTATACATTTAATTGTAGTAGTTTGCTTTAGTTTTTACTGATTTTGATGTACATGGAGAGCAGGGAACTTTAACATCTGCATTATTTTGGCCTTGCTGGGCAAGATCAATATTTTATACATTTATTTGGGTTACTTTACAGAAAATCCAGCGCCATGCATGTCTTGGAAAAATCTCTGAAATCCAATAAAGTGCAGACTTTATTAATTCTTCTTTAATCCTACCCTAAATCATATAGCTCTCTACAAACAAATGCATCAAAATAGTTCCCAAAATTGCTGTTCAGTTTCCCACCACTCTAGTCTGTTTCAGGGCAGTGGTGTAAATCCACATTTGGCCTTAAAGTGCCAAGTGGCCAAGAGTGCCTTGAAGGTTTATTAGTCTCTGGTTCATAAGGGAGTGAGTAAATATAAATTTCAAATGTCAAGGACTCTAAAGGAGAACATTTGGCTTTTTTCATACTGAAAATGCTCAGTTGATGAGCTCGACTGCAGCCCCAGCAGTTGTGGTGCCAGGAAATAGAGAGGTGTGAGGGTAAGCTAGGGCTTTGATAAAAGCAAAATCTTGAGTCATTTGGGAAACTGCAGGATACAGACTCATACTTCTTATTAGGTGGGCTACCAAGTTCTCCAAGATCAGTCCTCTAGGATTTAATGTAGACTGGTTTTAAGAGGCTAAAGGCCCATATGTTTATTTTACTTTGTCTTCCTTTGTGAGAAGAGGCGCTAGGCCTTCAGGTGACCTCAGCTGGGAGCAACTGGCCTTGACTATGGTAGCTACTTGGTTTTCCAGCAGCAACTGAGACCATATCAGAAACTCAGGAGGCATTTTTTTAACTTGTCCTTTAGAAATGGGCAGGGCCTGATTTCCCTTATTACCAGGATAAGGTCATCTAGCAGCCTGTCTGTGCCATGGAAAAGCTATTAAGTGGATTAGCAAGGGTAAGGAAAGCACTGGATCTCACTAAAACTTCTACAATATTCTTAATTAAAACCAGCGTATACTCAGCCTAATCTTAATTCATATTTACTTTGGTGCTTTCATTTAGAGGGATAATGAGAGAGATGTGCAGGAATATTTAGTTTGCAAAGAAGACTGAGTTGTGTTATCACAGCAATGATAATGCAAGAGACAATGGCAAGGGAATAACAACAACACTGCTTGAGTGGCAGAGGATGCTCTGGAAAAACAAGGGATTTTGTCTTGACTAGGGGTGAATGTTTGAACCTAGATTTGCTAAGCATCCAAAACATTTTTGGCAAGTGCCAAAATAAAGAAGTCTTGATGTTGACAAGAAGGCTGTGTAGCTGTGCCTGCTCAGTCCCAGACAGCTGCTGGGCACTCCCAGCCTCTGGTAGGGTACAAGGGGCAGCTAACACTGGGCTGGGATATTTCTCCTCTCACATTATGTGCTGCAAGCAGGAAGCCACAGTGGGATGAGCAAGTTCCTGCACTACCCATGTAGGAGGCAATGGGGATGGATAGAGAACAAGTTTTGGTGTCCCTAGTTCCTTGTCTCCACTCTACCAACAGCAGAGGTGTAAAACCCCATCTTTTCTCTTGACCTGCCTCTTACAGTAGCTGAAGTTATTGCAGGTAAATGTCCATGAAAGCTCTGTCAACAATCATACAGGAATTTAAACAAGAAAATACTAAATAACTTTTTCCAGAAAAGAATTCTCTCTAGTAAGTTACAGAGCTAATATTAAAGAACAAGTTTTTGTCAGATTGCACAGGGTTATACRCTCAAAGAAGATATTTTGTACATAATTATGAACTATCATTTCCTCATTTCTCTTATTTGTGTTTAGAGACACAGTTTGGACCTAGGGCTTACTCAGGTGTTTGGGACATGGACTTTCTGTTAAAGGGAATATTTTTGGCAAAGTTTAGTCTCCTTTGATTGTGGTCCTGGTAATGGAGGAAATTTCTCAGAGTGGGAAGTTGGAGGAGTATGTTCCCCCATTTCTTGGTTTGCGTTCACCCAAGCATGTGAAACTTTGTCACAGACCAAGGCAGGTTTTACAGAAGTACTTTGTAAAACAGTAAAAACTACTGCAGTGTTTGGGTCTGGATACCTCCCACAGGACTTTAGACATTGAAGTGGAATGTTGAAAATCTGAAAAGTCACCACAGACCAGGGGGAGGAGAGATTGGAGTGACTACACTGACATTGTTGGGGTCTTAACTGGCTTTTAAACATTACATGAGCCTCTTCCACAATGATAAGAAGTCTTCTCTATTACTGCAGAGGCAGTGATTGATATCAAAGCTGTCCACACCATTTTGTTAGTTTGGAAGGCAGTACTGCTTTGCCACTATCTCTTGGAAAACTAAATGAGTTTATTGTAATTGCTAATTCTGAACACTGGTGGATTTTCTTCAACACTTTAGAGAGAACAGCATGTCACAAACTTCCAGGCCCTTTCTTTGAACTACTAATTCATTTTTGTTCAAGACAATTAATGAGGTATGACTTTGTCATTCTAATTTTTGTTCTGTATTTCAAGTTAGTTGGAGACATTTCACCTTGGAATTAAACTACAGTATTTGCTGTCCCTGTAAAGGCATAATTTAATGATTTTTCATGTATTACAAGTGAAGCAACATATGCTTCATGATATACTAAGCTTATTTCAGTTCTTTTGTAGCTTGCAAAAGTAGGAAAAAAATTTAGTGTCCTTATTTGCTGTTGGAGCAGTCAGTTCTAGACTCGTTAGGAAGATGTTCTCAATTTTAAAATCAGAGCTTAAGTTCCCTTGGTTTGCATTCCCAATATCATGTGTTTCAGTCATGTTTAACATATGGACATCATGTGTGTACAGCAGCTCCCACACAGTGTCTCAGTGCCATTTTTTCCCTCCAGTGATGATGGTGATGATAAGAGGCCTAGTGCAATTGGAAGGAACCTCTTTGCTTTGTGGGACCTGACACTGCTTTTAAAGGATGTTTTTTACAGGTACAGTCTTGTGCCATATACCCAGAGAATGCAATATAAGCTGTCTGTAGGGTTTTCTTTCTGTTACATAGTAATATGTATTTAGAAGCACTTGCCTTAGTGAAGGTAGAAGAATATTGTGTAAATATGTTTATCAAAATAAACTATACGGATAAAAATACCCGGAATATTTCTTATAACTACATTTACAAAAAAAAAAAAAGGTTTTGGATGTATTTGTTTTGAAGAAGATAGGAATAAACAGACTAAAAGCTTTTATTAACTCAGTCTATACGAAGAGTTGGTAATGCAAAAATTGAACAGATTGCTCAGCAATGTATAATACAATAGAATTGTGTTCAAAATACATCTTCAAGAGAAACAGGTGCAAAGATATGAAATTATGCATGAAGATGAAACTTTAAATGATGGCAGCTTTTTACAAGAAGCAGCTTATGCTGAATTTCTACTCATCTAATGATAGATATTCTCACGTTGGAGTCTGTGTTTTTGCGCTGCCTGCACTGTGGAGCAGTATTTGCTGTTGCTGGAAAACAAGCCCTTCCACAAACACTGGGAGGGGAAAAACATAATTATGAGATTCAGATGAATTATGCCATAGAATTTGTGGAAATACTTCTTAAATTTGGTAATGAATCAAGTTTGTCAATGGTTGCATAAATTTAGAATGTATTTCCTAAAATCATCCATAGTTTATTGGCAAGATGGAATTGGACAACAGTTCCAGGTTTGGAGGTTGCATGTTTGATGCTGGCAAAGTGGCACCAACAGTGCATGTTTGCAACCAAAGAAAAACCATTACAATATTTGTCCAGTCAAATGTTCCATCTGATTAGTGCTAATCAAGCCAGGGAGGGAGAATTAGTAACATGCGGTTAAAAGGTTATAAAGTTTCATTTAGAATGAAATGCATCCAGAAAATACATTAAATACATACTGAGATTTAATTTGGGAAAAAGCTTGCAGCAAATAATTAATTTCTTATACACCTAATTTTCTCTTTCTACAGTAAAAATCTCAAAAAATTTTGGAGTCTTTGTCAGTGCACTAAATTAAGCTATATTTTGCTTCACTGAGGCATTTCTTCTGTAAAAGGAGTTCTTTTATCTTTTGGGTTGTTGCTTTTTCTATCCAGGGATTTTGTAGCTTTGCAAAAGTTGGAGCTCCTCCTGCACTCCTGTGCAGATTGACTCCCCTGCAAGCAGCTGCATTACTGAATGACTCAATCTCTGGAAACAGTGGGTTTTTTTGTAAATGTTTCTTAAATTACCTGGCAAAACACAAAGACAAATAAGAGGTGAGTGAGGCATATACCCTTTATTCCTGCAGTGAAAGCAGCTGGTTATAGATTTAAGAAAATGAGGAGCTGTGTTTTGCTTCTCAGTCTCTGTTACTACTGAGTAAATGACTCCATCCAATTAAAGTGTAATGTGTTGACTTTATTATGTGATGGCATATTGTGCTTATGCTCTAACAACCACTGTAGCTCACCAGAAAATAGGTGTGCTTAAAGCATGATAATGCTTTGTTCAAACCAAYGGTGCAAGTAAAGTTGCTTTCTCACTGTGCGTATTATGGGGAATAACTCAAAAGCCTCTTGCCCTCGGCTGCCYGTGCTTGCATTGCCTCCAGTAGGAGCTTTGCCATTGACTTTACAGGCAGCAGGCAGAGGTCAACAGCAAGCTCTTCTGCAAAGGGACATCTGTGTGACACCAAGGGGCACTTGGAGCCAGGACAGTGTTACTGCTTAGCCTTGGACGGGGCTTCACAAAGGAGCTGGCTCACTTCCCTGCTCTGGGGGGCATTTGCCTCCTGCACCTTGCTTGGGATTAAGTTCTCTGTCAAGTGGGGTTAAGGCTTTTTACTCTCACTTGTTTGTCTGTACTTAGATCATGCTCTGGTGTTACTGYGTCTATGTGAGCTGCAGGATCTTTTTTCCCAGGTGTGACAGAAGCTTGGTTGTAACATACAGTGCTCTTAAGCCCAACTAATCAAAGCATCCAKCTTCAGAAATCTCAAAAGTTCTCCAGATATTAGCCTATGTCCCTATGGTACACATTAAAATTTAAGAAGTCATGAATGCTATTCACAAATATGTGCTCAGTTACTGTGTGAGTGTGCCACTTCCTGAATTTGACAACATGCACTGTACTTCATCAGATAATGAAGTAGCATCTGCAATTTATAAAAGCAAGTACTTGAAAGAAACTAATTCCTGCAGTTGTTTAAATACAAATTAATTTTGATCAGATAATTGGCTTTAAAAAGTACCTCTTGGAGATAGCATGCGAGTCCAAGTGGGTACTCCCTCATCCAAGTGGATACCCACTCATCCAAATCTCTGCAGTATAATCAGACCAGAAACTCCCATATATGTCAAGATTTTATCCTGCTAACCTGAATGCCATTGCAAATATTTCCCAAATTCATTGGATATTTACATGAAGCTGGAAGAAAATATCTTCAAAAGAACAGTTTCAAAGCCAGATTTTTCTCTTTCTCTTGCTAATCAATACACAATCTTGTTCTCAAATCAGAGCTAAAACCCCAGCAGAAGTTCAAAAGGAATAGTCATGGTGTGTAGAAGAAGGATTCAGCCCTGTGAGAGGCTCAGAGGCTTTGATGGGAACTGTGGGAGCACTCTGCTGCAAAATATTACCTTCTCTCATGCTTGTCTTAAACTGCTCATGGTTCCTCACAAAACAGGCCATCGCCCTGTCAGGGTGCAAGCATTTTAACTCTGTCAGCAAGTGCTACAACAGGATCTGAGTGTCAGGAAAGCTGGGGGATGTGAAACCATCCCCTTAAGCTGCAGGTCGGGAGGATGGATAGTCACTCATGCCTGTCTGAGCACCATCTCCAGAGCTGGGGTCTCTCTGCTGAGGGAAAGTCTGGCTTGAGGGAATTATTTTATTGACTCTGTGAGCCAGTGAAGACTGTGGAATACACCAGCAGCTGACAAGGTGCTGGCTTACCCGGGGGCCTGCGCTCCTGTTTGCTCAGGGCTGTGCCAGGAATTAGCTGGGAATGGGAGCAGGGGGCTGCAGGTGCCACTCGGGTCTGTGCCATCACCCAGAGCCTGGCAGGACAGATCTCTGCACCTTTGCATAGCTGCTCTGCACAAAGCCTTTAGAAATCCAGGCCACTTCCTCTAAGGGGGCTGACAGAAACAGATGTTAACTTCTGTTTGATTCTTGGGCTTACTGCAGACTGATTTATGCACATTGTCTTGTGTAGGGAAGCTTTTAAGAAACTTTCAAGAAATCTTCTTAGTGGTATAACTGATATTCACTAAGCTAGACAAATTTAGGAATCTAATTTTTAATGTAGATTCAAACCACTAAAGTTTTTTTAAAGTTTTTTTATTCAAGTGTTGTGTTTGAAAAAAATCGATGAGATATAAGTTATCATAAGTTCAATTTAAAAACAAGGTCCAAAATGAATTTATTATATGCTCTGCTCCTAGGTGGTTTAGTTAAGTAAACTTTCATTATTTCAACTACTGTAATATTTGAATGGAACTTGTAAGACATTATGTATTCATGACTTTGTTTTAAATATATGACCACAACTTATTAATATTTCTGTGTTGAAATGTACTTAATCACTTGTGTTGMATTATGAATCACCCTGTTCTTTCCTGTAAGTTTCCATGGCAGAGAAGGATGCTCAGGGACTACTAATGGTTCTAAGAGATGCAAAAAATCAGACTACAGAGCATTTCTTAAAATTTTGCACAGATTCAAATGAAATATTCTCTATTCCTTCCAGGTCATTAGTTTAAAAGGTCCTTAAGTTAGGATAACTGTGTTAGTCAAGAGAAGGCTGTATTAAGCAATTTGAAAATTGAATTTTTYTATCAGTTTTATGAAGATTGCTTCAAGGGTGTGGAATTTTTAATAACTTTCTTTTATGTTGAACTGCCTGCTGCAGCCTTCATGGGGAAATAGGAGTTGGAGATGAAATGAGTGCTAACATGTCTGCTTCCTGGCTTTACCTTAGCAATTTTATAACTGGCAAGAAACACAAAATCCCTTTTCTGCCGTAAATCAGCATCTTTGAAAAAAGCCCTGGGACAGTACGATGGGTTACAGTTATTCTCTACTGTACTAATGGAAAACAGAACACTAAGTTAATGGAAAGAGCAATCATGCTGTATTTCTGAAAAGTCAAGATAAAATAATTGTTCATAATGAAAGGGGAAATAAGGAATATTTCTGGCATTCGATACAGTCAAGCTTTTATCTGGGGTTCTGCTGACATTAATCTTTGCTCACAGGCTGCTAAGGTGGAAATGTCTTTCAGAGCTTACCCCGAGTTTCCCATCATAGGAGGTTTCCAAGCTCCAAGGGGGCTTTGCTGGGAGGGAGGAAAGGAGATCAGCAAAGGAGAGCAGCAGTTCTGCTCAGCCCAGCTCAGCTGCAAGAACCGCTGGTCCAGGCTCAGTCACAGGAATCACTGAGACCCTGCTGCAGCCTGCAGGGCACAGGGAAGGCTCTGCTGCCCCGGGGGTGCCCCTCAGCCAGGCTGGCCAACACTTCTGAAAGAAGAATTTCACCCCCTATTGTTTTTCCTGTTACATAAAAGGTTTGTTTCCTGTTTCTCCCAAAACACATTGTTGGGTTTAGTTATTGTGCATGCTCTGTTTAATTCTTCCACCTGCTTTTCCTTTCTGGGCATGTTAGTTTCCTTCATGTGACTTTGGTTTATGCAAAGTCTAAGAAACCAATGCCTCAAGGAGCTACTGTTCCCTCTGCGCTGGCTTCAGAAGGTTAGTTTGGGAACTGGCACTGCAGAATTTGCAGGGGCAATACAGCACAATATTTAATAATTTATTTAATCAGATTATCTATTCTGGTGCATTTTGAACTCTCCCTGCTTTAAAACTGTGGTATTCAGGGTTTTGAAAAACAAAGTGGGGCAGGATTCACGTACAGTCTAGGAAGTAGTGATGCTGGTTTTCTTGGACTCAGAACAAAGCAAGCTCTCTTCCTTTCATGGTGGGCTCTYGCTAATTCTTCATTCTCAACAGAGCATCAGATTCACTTTGAGAACATTAAATACAGCTCAGACCAATGCTGTTGCTCTGAAACCTTTCTAGAGGAAGCACTTCTGTGTTATATACAGGGGTATGAGGCCTGGCATATCCCAAGTGTGTTCAGAGTTTGCAGTCTGCTTAATTAAAAGTCGTGGTATGAATGCTGAGGAAGCAAACAGGCAGAAATAAAACTAAACTGTCTTTAAAATAAAGGAAGGAAAAAAGGTAGGATATGAGCATAACCAAGGAATTGAAAATATTTTCTTAGTAGCTATGACTGCTAAGTTTTTSAAGACCACTTGTGTGCTTTGAACATTTTAAACATTGTGCAAGCAGGCATCACTGCAAATCTAAACATTCTGTCTGGCTTTGAGGATGCTGAACCTTTGATTGTCACAGAGGTGCAGCTCATAGAAGAACAGTGATTAAAAATGTTGGGTTTTTTWTCTTTTTGATATTTAAATAAAGAAGTGGTTGGTTTTGCTACTGACACATGAAAAATATCTCAGGTTTCTAAATTGAAAATATGGTTTTGGGGAAGTATTAATATATTTATGGGAGAGCTGTTGTCAGTGCSAGGCAATGATGCACTCAGGCTGATTTCTCTCTGTAGAGAACAGGCTTCYTAGCTCTGTTTGTGCACTGAAGTTTTCCATTCTTGTGGGAAATTGTGCCTTCCASCTGCACCTGCTGCCATTTTGTTTTCCTCCTCCAAGAGAAGCATCGAGAGCTAATTCATGTTAACATTTGAAGAATGCCATAATAAAGCCCTTATAGGCACATTCAGCTTAAATTTTAAAGGTTGTGTCTACTGGAATATTTGGAAGAGATTGAACTGCCATACAACAAATTCCAAACATCACTTTGAGAACGATTTCTAAATTAGTGTTAATGTTTCCTTGTGGCTTCTAGATGAGTTTTCACTTGAGGTCATAAAAAGTACTGCTTTCTCAGTATTGCTACCTGTGGATTTAACTTCTGATTTCAAAGACTTTCCTGCTTAACCCTGAGGAATTTTTCTTTCCTTCCCAAACAGGAGTTGCAAGAGCAGGAACGCTGAATGTTTTCTCCAGAGAAAACAGATTGAAGCAAAAAGATAAAGCACAAAATGTGCTCATATTTAAAATGGTTTCTCTGTAATGGTCTTACAGATGAGTGCACATGTCATATTTTTATGTGCATGTATTTATATACTTGTATAGCATTGTATACATATATAGAATACATGTATTTATATACTTGTATAGCATTGTATACTAAATTGGGGCTTTGGAAGTAAAAATCTTTAAAAATAGAGCTATAGAAAAAAGTCTTGATGCACAGCTATTCCATCTGTGTCTGACAAGGAAACCTTTCTGAGGTGCCAGAATAACATGCAGGTTTGTATGGACCACTTTAACACTGTATATAATACTTATGCATGTGGATAGATATATATACACACACATATTATCATGCAAAATGTGTACTCATGTCTGCAGTTTGTTAGATGACAGTCCTTCCTTGGGATAGATTTCCACATCTGCCTCTGAAGTACTGTTTCTGAAAGTCAGAATTTTCTTGGAAAAATACAATAAATAACACTAGCAACTGAAGATGAAAAYCTTTTCATAGCTTCAGAATTTTCTCAGATTTTTTACCCGCCTTGTTAGTGTGATCATCAGTGATCTATGACAGAAATTTCTGATGTCTGTTTACTTCACAATCCAAAGTGCTTAGTAAATGCTCTTATCTTTAGGATTCAGGCTGAAAAAAATACCCCAGTACACAAATCCGATAAGAAACTGATCCTTGAAGTTCACAATGCCAAAGGCAGCATTTGATGACAAGTTTTTTCCTTTTGTTGTTTATTGGCTGACACTGAATAAATACTCTGTGTGTGCCATTTGCAGCTCAACAGTAGATTAATGTTCAGAGCAGTAGAAATTTGACTGGGAAAAAGAATTTGATTGCTCACCCTACAAGAGATCCCAGTGCTAGAGCTCAATGCAGCCTGAACCACCATGGGTTTAGATTTGAAAACCATCACTCCTTTCCAGGAATCTCCTTTAGTTTTACTCCTTCTCCCTGGAAATTTAACCGGGCTTTCCTACTCTAAGCCTGGCAAGCAGAAAAAGAGAAGGCAAGCTGTCTAGTTACTACCASCAGGAAAAAGAAAAATCATGTATTGAAGTTCTTGTGAGAAACCTGGTCTTGGAAGGCTTTTCCTCACTGCTTAAGTATCAAAGGGTTTGGATAACAAGAGAAACATCAGACTTAAAGCTTTAATGTCTCTTTCATCGTGTTGACTGAGGAAACCAAAGACAGTTGACTGTTTGTTGCTCAATGCTCACGCTTAGGATACTAGCCAGGAAGAAAAAAGTTGGAAAATTTTGGACTAACTCAATGAAGAGGCAATATTAACAAACCATTGGAAGTTGTTATACAGGGTTTCTATCCTCTCCTTGGAGAGGTCCTGCTACTTTTCTAGTTTAAGAAGCATTGAAGACATGGATTTATACTTCCTTCCTATCCCAAACTAGCTTACATTTTTAAGCTATTTGACATAAAATCAAAAGTTTTTAGGACTATTGAAAATAACTTTGTTGCCTACTTTGTAGTTTAGACTTTGATACCTTTTGGTAAGGCTGCTGGATTTTTCTTTTTATTCTYGGACTTCTCAGTCATAGAAACAGAAAGCACAGAGAATGTGAAATAGTCTGGAAATATTTGCTCTTCCATCAAGAAACACAACATGTCCTTTCAAAGCTTAATTGAGCAGCACAAAGCTAATTAGCTGTCCAAAGACAGGGCATTTAATGCACAATCCAGCATTAATTTGTTCTACAGACTGAGCTTATCTCATATATAAATGCCTTTGCCCTGTGGCTTTCCAAACAGCTGCAATATRAAAAAAAGACTGATAACTCTGTCATGTAAATGTTGCTTGCTTCCTTCACTTGTGCATAAAATATTGAACTGCATGTGAATTGTAACTGGAAAGTTTTCACGGTCACAATGAAATAATAATTTGTATTTTTATTCCCTTCTAGCTGGGAATAATGTTATCACTCTGGGAAGCAAAAGCCATCATTTGAGGTTTGTGCTAGATTATCATTTACAACCTGTTAACCTAATGTGTAATTTAGATGGTATATTGAATAAATAGTTTCACAGCTTTTTGTGGGTAGTAAGTAATTGCCTTATCACTTTCTCTTTATTGTAAAATTCCTAAGTATATTTGTTAAGCTATTAAAACACAGAGGAATTGCTGCAGTTTATATGAAGGAAATTTTATGTTGTCAATCTTTGAAGCATACAGMATCATTTTCAGAGGCTATTTAACAAATTCTCTCCCTTCTCCATCTCCAGTAAAAAAGTCATGATTTTCATAGGATTTGCAATGAATGTGYTCATGAAGGATGACTTTTCATGCCCAAATGCTAAAGCCTATATTGTTACTTTGGATGTCTTGCTGAATTCATTGTTCTACAAATGTTTGCAATCAATTTCCCCTCTTCTTAATACCAGTTGATTCTTTTTTTCATTACACTCTTTCTTGAAAGGCCCCTTAGGAAAGAAGTTTTGACCCTTTTTGCAGAGATCAAATGTACCTGGTCCTTAAAATATATTTGCAGTAAGGGTATTTTTCCCTAAGAATYTTTCTTTGGCCATCCATGTCAAAGAATTTGGAGGTGCTCATATGGACCCTGGGCTTTCCCCAGGTTCTGATGAAATCTCAGGAATGAGCCTCCAGCATAAATTCCCTTTTAGGATGAGTCCTAAAGGGCAAAGGGACAGAGCTGATGTGTGCTTTGGCTGCCAGAGACTGGAGTAGGGAAGGAGAACRTGAAAGAGGGAAGGAATGAGAGAAAAAAATTATTTCAGGATGGCTGGAAGAGACAACTGTCAGTAAGAACTTTTGCCAGTGAAGTGAGACATGACTTCCTAAAGTTTAACACTAATCCATATAATTTCTCTCTCCTATTAAAATTTTGTCATGCAACCCTTTCTCACAGATGGCTTGTTCTAATGCTCCATCCTGCCTGGTGCCTGGAAATGAGTGGATATTAATCCACTCCCTGTGAGCCTGCTGCTCTGCTCTTGAGTGTCCTGTGTATCCTCTCTGACATCCCCTTTGGCCCATATGTCTTTATTCTCTACTCTGTGGAGTCCCTTAACTGCATCCTCCTTAGCCTCAAATTGGTCATGCGTGTGTGGAAATAGAAAGGAAGGAAATCACATCATTATTTGCTCATATAAATTGGTTTCTCAGTGTAGACTAATAGAGTGCCAGTGATTTATAAAGGTTATATATCAAGGAAAGAGATAATGGAAAGATATTTTCCATTTTCAAACTTTAAAAAAAAAAAAAAAAAAAAGACAACCCTATGAATTTTATTGCTAGGTCATAATTTATCTTCTTTAACATATCTATATTTAAAGAAGCCAGTATTGAATTTCAGGGTTTATAGGAAGCTGTGGGTATTGTCCTTTCAACATCAGCTTGCAGCTGCACACCTGGATGAGGTTTCTGGGTTGCACTCTGCTTCCTCCATCCCAAGGTGAAGGAGCTTCCCATGTGTTGTGCTTCCCTCTCTGCCCTGCTTCAACTGGAGAAGTGTCTTTCCTTCTCCTGAAGGACACCAGTGATGATACAGTCACCAAATGGCCATTGTGCAAATGGGAAAGAGAATTTTTGCCCAGGTGAAAGATGGAAGATGACTGATCACCTTCTCAGGATMACAGGTGGGAAGACAATACGTCTATCTACAGATCAGTTTTTCCAGAAGCATAATCTCCAGTTCATATACTGATATTACTGGTTTTTTGAGCTGCCAATCCCTCTGTCCTGCAGCAGCCTCTGAGTGCCTCACTCTAGGCACAGAGCGAGCACCTGGGAAAGGGCTCTGCAGCTGGGGTGCAAGAAGTGCCCTCTACAGAAATACACACGGTGCACTGTGTTGTGTGAGCAGAGAAAAAGTGTGATGAGAGAATGGGAGATATTTATAGACTCACCATGCATTGCAAACAAATGTGGCAAAAAAATACGGTGCTTGTCGTTTGGAATATGTTAAAGTTTGAAAGTGGTTAAGTAATGCACAAAAGTGCTTTAGCTGAGAGAAGCTGAGGGGTGTTCTGTGCCAGGGTAGAGCATTGAAAGGGGCAACCTGACTGGAGCCAAGAGGAGGAACAGTGATTTTYGTTAACACCTTTCATTGTTGTTCTTCTGCCTATTCCTAGAGACTGTGCAGGTTTTCTTGATGAAGCACGGGGTCACTCCATCTAAATGCGAGCTGTGTCTTGCAGGGAGGTTCACATCCAACACTGCTTGCCCACTGTGTTTGAAAACCTGGCTTTTCAGACTTGTTGATTTTTTTCAGCTACTCAAGACACTAATTTTCATCTGGAATGAAATTTTAAAAATATGGTGCATATCAGGCTGCAGCTACAAGATCTCCAKACTTTCTGAAGTAGCAATCTCCCTGTTGGTTGTTTAAAGCTGACATTTAGAAAAAAACATCAACTTTGGACTGATGGTCTGAGCTAAGCCGGACAGGACTGAAAAAGGAACTTTGGAGATCCTCAGGTGAACAGCTTATAGGTACTTTACAGGTGAAATATTTAGAATATTCTGCCTTGATTGTTGTTGTTTTTAGATTAGTTTCTGTTTCTGACTGATTTTTTGTCTTTGAAATACTTGAACAACAAGTTAGGATTATTACAACTTATGATTATTTAGATTTCAGAAAGGTTTGGATTATCTGTTTTATTACAACTGAATTAGTTCCTTTTGGTTGCCAGACTGTGTTATCTACACAAACTTCACTGCACATCCTCACTTGCAGCAATCCTTCATTTTGGCACCAACTTTAATATCATTATTTATTCTTATCTATTATGTTCCATGAGAGATTTAGGAAAGGTTTATTTTTTTTTATTAAATGGCAACAGTTATTGCTGATGGATGATAATTTATAACTCTCCTACCAGTAAGAAAGAAATAAGCCTTTTGTTTTTATTATGCTCTTGGTATAAAAGAAATGGCTGATTGCTGGTATAAAAGAAATAAAACAACTCATACATCCAGGAAAGCTTATTGCATTATCAGGCAATACACCTGCCTAACTGATGAATAGGACTCAGTCTTGCAGTTAATAAAAAACTGAAGTTATTTCAGGCTGAAATATTGTAGAATAAAACAACGCAAATATTGTTCATGACAATTTCACTAGCATAAAGAAATTGGAGTTCTTAGCTGTGAATTGAAGAAAGTCAGTGTTCTGCTCTAAGTCCAGGCTTTCGGCTGGATTCATTTTTTGGCTCAGATTCATTTTTCGTATTGTTCTCTAAATGTCAAAATGGCCATTTTATCTTAAAATTATGTTCAATTTGAAGATGAAAATGACTCCATACTAATGTAAGTATTGCAAATGTATAAAATACTATGATTTTTCATTTAGTTTTTTAATAATATAAAACAAATTTATTTAAAACAGTAGAGTCTTCCTATCACTAGGAAGACTCCAGTCTTCCTAGCTAATTAACAATTGGAAAATTTTTGCTCAGCTGTATTTTACAGTCCACCACTGGACTACTAGCCTGTGAAAATAACAAACATCCCAGCAGAAGCAAATGGAACCATTTCCCTTCCAGATTTTTCCCTTTTTCCATCAGCAGCAGCATTGTGAAATAGGCTACATGAGTTCCAGAGATAAGAAGAAAGAATGGGACAGCAGAATGAAGGGAATTAATAAAGAAGACAACAACCCAAAGCAAGCACCTCCTCTCCCCCGAACCTCCACTTCTCTAAGACAGAAATGCTCCTTGTGACACCCATTGACTTCAGTGGCCTTTTGGCAGGATATCTTCTCCTTGACCAGGAGTTTTGCAGCTGGTCAGGGCTGCAGGGCAAGCTCTGCATGCCCTTCTTGTTTTCCTCCTTGCTGACTTCCTTTCCTTGTTCTTTGGGAACTGCAGCTAGGACAGGGCACATGAGATCCCGTTTGGAATGACCTGAGTGTCCAGCACAGGACTCCTCTGTGAGAAGAGGCTTCCTATAGCCAAAGCACATACAAATATAACCCTGCAGMCAGCTGCAAAGCAGTTCTCTGTTCAGGATTTTCCTGTAAAAACCTTACTGCGGTGTTTCAGAGCTTCTAGGGCTCTGCAGAGCCCTCATGGTGGAACTTCCAAACTGGAGGTGCTCACAACTGAAACCCAAGGAAATTTGAATGCTTTAGATGCCAAAACATATTTACTGAAGGTAACACTGACTATCTTACAAGTCTCTGTAGAAAACTGCCAATTGCAAAAGCTGTTAGTTTGCATCCCTGATGTCTGGATGGCATCTAAATTGTCCTTGTGTTGAACTCCCTTTGTCATCAATGAGGCACATCAAAGGTGAACACTAAGAGATGTGTTCATTATAAAACTTTGYTTTGCAATTTGATGCTGTAGAGTTCAGGCACAATGTTGTGCATCATTCCAGCATGTAGTTCCTCTCAATTTACATTGAATAGGATTCATTGGAGAGTATTCTGTCTCTTGTCATTCTTATAATGGACACTGAGTTTTCCCAAAGAAGTCTGACCTAATTCTCTTGGCAATTCTGATGCTATTTCTAAGACAGTCAAAGGAGTATAAATGAATATATCCCCTCTGATCATAAAAATCAAAGCAAGCTTCACATATTAATGGCAGACTGCGACCCCAAAGTTTCAATAATCTAAGAGCAGTATGCCTCAGCCAGGYTTTTCATGTTCAAAGGCTTGAGCCAAGCCATAAGGTCTTGAGCAAGGTCTTATGCCCTTTGTGAAGAGCTAGCATTTAGATTTTATGAGGTAGGACACTAGGAATTAGAAAAGTCCAACTTTTTCTGGTTCAATACCACAATGAACARCATCAACACAATATTTTGAAACCTTCAGCTGCTTTTGTGTTTCCCTTTAGCTCATTGTAATATACTGCATRTTGACTTATTTATTCTTAAAAGGCTGAATGATGCGATGAAGTTTTCTCCATGGAGAGAGATTTTCAGCAGGTTGAAATGGATCCAAAGAAAATATAACAACTTCTGTCAAGACTGGGGCTATCAAACAGAATAGAGGGGAACACACTTTCCCATAACACCTTCTTCCTGAGAAGATCAAAGCAGATGACATTTTAAAACCACTGGACTCATGTGAAGTTTTCCTTCATTTGAGAATTGCAAATTTTCCTTGATTTGAAAGAGATTTTCTGAAAGATACCTCTTTTATACAGTGATTAAAACAGAATAACCTCATGACATTTCTTAATAGAAGCTTTAACAGTCAGCAGTTTGACCTCTCCTTATTGCTATGTGGAATATATATACATATATAAAAGAAAATGCTAGAATTGATTGCTTGTGTCAAACACCTCAGATAAGAGGAAGGGCAAGTTTTAAAATTGGCAGTATATTGAAAATTTTGGAGTTGAAATCAAGTTATTTTATAAACTTGGGAAGAATCCTGAGTGTCAACCTGTACTTATGAGCAATCCTACAGTAACAAGTCATTCACATGCACATAATTAAACTCTAAAAATACTAGTACTAAGCTAGGGAAGCAGCTGACTTACAGTGAGTTTTAGAAGCAAAGCTGGGAGAAAATGTRTTTAAAAATGAGGGAACATGTAACACCTAGACAGTGTAATTTAAAACCTGGCAGAAGAAAAGAAGCTGGCTGTATGTGTTATCAATGAGTATTCCCCAAACAACTTAGTAATTTTACTGTTTTCTCATTTTAGAAAGCAGTCTCTAGCACAGTAAAGTGCTACAGCTTTTTTTAGATGTGATACCATTCTGTCTTAATGCTCAGTCATAAGGTCATTTTACTGTGTGTAGGAGTGAATGTTCTGAGASTCAGAAATTCAAGTAATTAAATCAGAAGTCAATTTCAATGGCTTAATTGGCTGAACATTCTTTGCCAAGTACAGAAAATGCCATGAGATAGCTTTTTGTGAGATCTATTTATTTACACAATTCTCCCATGGAGTTGCATTTGCTCAGTCTTGTGGTCTAGTATGTGCAACAAGCTCTTTTTGAATTGCTAACATGCTGCATGTATCTGCAGATAAAATGATGCAAGTTGCAGATTTTTTTTTTCTCATGACTTATTATTCCTCTTCATATAAAGTTTTAGATTTCCTTAAAACTCTGCAACTGCTAAACGAGAAAAAAATTCCTCGGCACTCCCACTGGAGCCTGAAGGGCTTAAATATTTGGTTAAATAAAATGAGGTGGGGATTTGTATCCTATATACTCTTTTCCCTTCTACAAATTGCTGTAAGTATTAACACCTACTCATATTCAGGACTTACTGAACCACGACAAGCTTTACCCAGAGGCACTAAACCCACCAGCTGTGAGGGGGTTACTTTGCATTGCAGTGGCTTTTGCCAGGCAGCTCAGCTCAGTGCTTTTAACACCCCTACTRAAAGGCAAAGTATTCTCCATGTGTACTAGGAATGTGTTTGATTTAGCAATTTTTGAGTGATTAGTTGGATTCTTCCTGCCTTTGACACAATAGTACTGATTAAGCTGTTCAGTTTTTAATTGTACATTATAAAATGTATTTGAAATTAGGATTGTGCTAAGGGTTTTTGTTTAATGTTTTTAAAGCGGGCCTAGAAGTCAGGTTTTGTTGACTTTCCATGGGAGTCATAGCTATGTAATCACTTCTAGCCCACTGCAAGCATAAGATAAAACATGTCAATGTAAAATCATGCACATGGACACCCTGTCTGTGAAGGGCTGAAGTCAGACTCCAACTTGCACAGTGAGATCAAAGACAGCGTTAGAGCAGAAATAGCAATATAACCATGGCAGCCCAGGCAGGGGTCACACATCCATCCAGGATTTACTGCAAGTTCTCCTACTTGGCCCCTGTGCTGTGTCAGGAGTATCAGGATCATACCTTGCACAGTTATTCRGTGCTGAGATGCCTATCTGAATTACAATCATATCTTTGACTGAAGTGAGGACAAGCTCTGAGCACTGCAGTCACTTTTGAAAATGAGATTTAGCTGAGTTCGAAAATTGGATTTCCCTGGTCTATTGACAGGCTTCTAAAGGACCAGCCAAGTGGGACGGAAAACAGGTTTATAAATGAAATATGTTATTTACTGGCAGAACATTAGGGAGGCCTCTGGTGAAGTGTTTTGAATAAGTTTTCCACTGAAACTATTAGTGAGCTGAATTCAGAAAAAAGTAATGGCTTCATTAGTTGCTATGATACAAAGTAAAGTAAAAATTCTCACACTAACTGCTGATGTTGTAAAATAAAATGTTCTGCATCTTATGGATACTGTATATTTAACTCATATTTCCAAAACTTCCCAGAATATCTAAACAAGTATTCTGTTTTTCCACATCAGGTGCTTGAAAAGCTTATTACAGCCTGTTTCTGCAGCTTAGCAGCTTCTCTACAGTACAGTGACTGGTGTTTGATATGTGAATAAAGCAGACAAGACACATCACAGAATATAAAAGGATCAAAACCAAAATGCTCCTCATTACCCCTGGTTTCTGCTCTCAGAGATGTAACAAACACCTGACTAGCACTGGAAATATATGCTGAATTTTGTGCATCAATAGGTTTCTGTGACTTTCACCAGTGAAGTGTTTACACAAAAGCAATTCTTTTGTACAAACATTTATATCCATGAAAGTGTTTACATCTTAATCTGGAAAGAGAAATTATCACATCATTGGAGAAAGGCTCAGTGTCCTAAAAATGACATGTCTGCATGAGGATAATTAGCTTCTTAATTGCGTGACAAAGCACTCAAGGCTTCATTGGAGATCAGAGGCCCCATTGAGCTAAGCTGTTTATAAGCAGAACTGTAGACACTTCCTTCTTCCTYCTGTATGTATTTTCCTCTGAAATATGTTTCCTAATTCAGCCAGGATTTTTAGCCGAATTGCAAGAGCCATTTGGTGAAGTTCTGCTTTGGAATTTGGCCTCACTTCGCCTTGAACTTGGTGAAGAGGTCACGCGGTAAGAAGACAGTAAAAGTTAGTGGAGACATCACAGAAAAATACTGTGCTCCTCCTTCAGAGGAAAAAAGATTATTTAGTGCATTAATTTTTAAATTCCTCATTGTTTTCTTCCCTCTTGCAGTTGTCTAAGTTTAAGATATCCTTATGTAAAAGAAAATGGCACCATAAAACCCRTGTTAGTCTGTGGAAGATCTCAGTTGAATTCCCTGGATTTTCATGGTGCTTTGGAAACCAAAACTGAGGGGGACTTCAGAGAACTGCAAACGAGAAGGAAAAAAAAAGAGTTTTATGACTTTATTATATTATGAATCACACTTTCAACTGAATTTCAGAGTGTTAAAATTTATTGGACTTTTTCTAACTACACTGGAAACAAATATTTAGCTAGCCTGAAATGGAGAAGAGAAGGTAAAGCCTCTTTAACACAGAGTGGTCAGATTTTGACCTTTCCTACCGTGGTATAACTGCACAGCATCACCACTGGAGTGTGAAGTGAGTGATATTGCAATGTCACTCACTGGAGTCAGGATCAACATATTAAGTTTGGTGCYGGAAAATCAGGAGCATTCAGGGCTTGGAAAACCATCATACCCAAGGTGAGTTTACATTTTAAATTCTTGGTGATSTGGAGGGTGGTGATAAAACAATAGGTGAGGCCTAGATCACCCTGCTTTATAATATGGAAATCCAACTTTATACCTTAGAAAATGTAACAGCAGAGAACGAATTTGAYACACGAAAATATCTCTGGTTCTCTCCCTACTCCATATATTTTAGATCTATCAGAAAAGTGGTCAAAAAGTTATCATGCTCCAGCTGAATTCATGTTTTCCCATAGAGGTTTTGATGTGTAMTGGAGATGGAGCTCTTTCAAACAGTTTCACGGATCCATGTGCCRTGCCTGGGTGCTTACCACTGAAGCCAGGTTAGTGCTGCCAGCTTGCTGGAAGGTATTTGTCTTTCTTTTTAATTGCTCACTTGAAAAATACTGATCCAGAGGCGTMTAGAGTGCTTAGAGGGATCATTCCCCTCACTTCAGATGTCTTATACTGATTCAATGAAGTTGAAGATTTCTAATCTGTTGGTCAGCAAGTGACCCAGTCTTCACTTTCCCAGGATTTTCTGCAGTCAGAGTCTCCTTTCTGAAAACTCTATCTTGTACCAGAGGCTGCCTCATTCTCTCCCTTTCCAGGCTACCCCCAGAGTATTTGGAGTATGCTGACCTGGGCAGGTTTTCTGGAGAACCTGTGGCTGGTAGCAGCAAATCCTCCTCTCCCCTAGAGGGTTCTTCCAAGGGGTCTGGGAATGSGAAACAGTGGAAAAGTGGTACAAATCATTTGTATAGTGGCAAGGAAAATGTCCACTTAATTTTGCTTGTGCAGAGGATGATCTGCACAATATTTCACTGAGATGCCTCTGTGAAATGTGGATTCATCTTTCTCTTATGAATTCTTTCAGAAATTACTCTTCAAAAATGTGTCAAGCTATGTAATAGATTTGTGTGACTGTGACAAATTACAGGAAGGAACAAAAACATTTCTCTCTCCTTACTAAAAAAAAAGGCCAATTTGAGGCAATTTTCAATGTGAATAGTTCTAATTTAATGACATCTCAGTCTTCAGATCTTCTCAGTGCGTCCAATGACAAAACACACAACCATTTGCAGTGGYCTATGTGTCATTAAGAGAAACTGAACATATTGATGAATGCTCCTCAGATAATATTTACTTGTTCCAAGACTGCATGGATTTTCAAAGCAGTTGCCCTGGATTTCATTTCAGACAACACTGAAATGCTTAACTGTTACTTCACTGTGCCCAAAGATTTTAGCAGTTTATGATATTCTTCACAAATCTGTGCTGAGAAATGTYCAGAGAAGTGAAAATATTACAACCTGGGTGCAAAGAGATGTTCAAACAGCTTGGATGGTACCATCCAGTAGAAAATTATATGATGCWCCCTTATCTTTGTAACCATAAGCAYGTCAGGGTCAAAGAACTCTGAAGAAGTTTTTTCCTCTTTATTTTGAGTACATTCTTGAAAAAAAAACCAAAGCTAAAAGTAAAATCACTGAGGCAAGCTTTGACACATATATATTCTTACTAAAATTTYTCTTGGATACTGATTTGTTTGTACAGGTTTGGTTTGCATATAATCCTGTACTTGTCATTGAAATGCTTTCCTTATCAGAAACATGACAGAGAAAATGAGTCTTCTGTAAAAGAAAACACTCAAAAAAATTGGTAAATGTTTGTATCATGGATTCTGAGAGCTTTCTTGTTAAGTTGYATTATTTTCTTTTGCCACTAAGCTCAAGTGAGAGCTCTTATTTCACATCATTAGTGTAGGAGATCTCTTTGGTAAGCCTGGCTTGTTATTGGTCCTGCAACTTATCCAGCCTGATTTACAATGGTGGTCAATGGTTTTAGCTCCCTGTGACATAAATAGGACTTGCAGATGCTCAGCAGTTTTAAATATCAAGCCAGTAATTTTTTTCAGCAATTTATTTTACCCTTTGAGTTTTCTAGTYTTTTGCGAAATAGTATTTTGGCTGAAGTTCCCCATTGTTGGCTTGGATCTCCCTTTCTTCCCATGAGAAGGAACCTGCTTTGTAGCCAAAAGTTATCAGTTAACTCAATCCTAATAGTAAGAAATCTACCAGCAAGCTCTCTGTTCATTGTTTTACTATATTTTAATTTTTCTTCTTAAATTTTTATTAAGAAGTTGGGTTCTTTTTTAAAACCAGTTGTTTCAGGTATTTTTTCCTTTTGGACTGATTTTGCTACCACACAAAAGTGTGATTAGAACATGTCTGAAAACCATACAATGTCATAATCAATGCTGTCTGTATTCAGTATGTGACATGGGTAGATTTAATATCAGATTTAATATTAGATATAATATCATTATATCAAAATAATGTAGATTTTGATACACCTAGAAGGCCAGAGGAGTCTCTAGTAGTTAACTATAGTTACCTTTGTCCCTGTATCCCTAAACAGTTATAAAATTATGACTCTTGAGTTGTAGCTTTTTACAGATAACTGAAGTCACTGAAGTGCTGTTCACCTTGTGCCAGGTCAGGAGCTGCTTTGAAGCGCAGAGTTGTGCACCTCTGTCAGATTTTGTTTCTTGATAGAAACCATTATCATCTCACCCACAGCCACTTTGCTATTCTTTGGGTTTTATCTTGATTTAGTTTGGTTTTTTTTTTAATTTTGTATGCAGATTCTTGAATTCTCCATTTGTACCCAAAATTATTCAAGCTCGAAAGTGTATTATTGAGCTCTTGCAAAATGCTTGGAGGTGCAGTTTCAAAGCAAGGTATATTAAAAGGTTTTGTGGGATTGTTCAAGTAATGATCTCCCTGAAGTGATATTCAATTCACTCTGTGTCTACTTTGCTAATGATGGCCTGAGATACTGGTAATTAGATCTGTATCTGTTTAGTTTGTCAGAGGAAGAGGAAACCAGGAGAAGCTGACAGGAGAAAAARAAAGGCTACATGATGGCCCCAGATATGAGGTTTTTCAAAGTGTGTTATAGACAATGTCCCTGTCTTGCTGGTTTGTAATGTAAACACAGGCGTAACAGGAAGAAATCTTAAGAAAAAACACTGAATATGATGTAAAAAAAGCCTCAGTGTTCAGCAGCTCTGAGCTATTGATAAACACCCAGTTTTCATTGCATATGCAGTCATGCCAATAGAAGATAATTTGATGCATGTATTTAGCAGAAGGAGAAGGTTGCAGTGTACTGAAAGGTCTCAGTGCAGAGATAAAGGTGAAAGGAAAAGTTGGAGATGAGAGAAGCAGCGAGGGAAAGTGAGAAGTCAGGAAAGAAAGACTCAGATATGGCTGTAAAGAGATGGAACTGAGAATAGGGTGGTTAAAGCACAAGAAAGGTAGGCAGGGAAAATAACACTAGAGGAAATGAAAGAAAGAAAAATTGCAAAGAAAGTTAAAAGAAAATAATGGGAAAGAAAAAAGATAGGAGAAAGAGCATATTTGTGTTGCTCTCAAAAAGCTGTGTACTGGCACACTACAAAGRCTAGAAAAACATAAAGAAATCCTTTTTCCTTCTGCAGGGAACAGATTTGTGAGATTGAGACAAGAAAATATGGCTCTGAAGAGTGCTGTTGGGCACAGTGAAAATAATTATTTGCCTCTAAAAATTTCAGCGTGAGCAAGAATGGCACTGGGGAAGAGGCTGGTGGGAGAGTGTGGTCCTGGAAATGCAGTGGTTGCTCTAAGCAGAAAAGCTWCATGCCAAATTATTTAATTTATGAACAGATCTAACACCAAACCCTTACCTTAAGTGTTGCACGGGGATTGCATAGTCAAACCTCACAATGCTTCTATTTATCTGCTCAGAACCTAGCTTTGCTTAGGCATCAGCTCCCAAACCGTTCCCAGCACTTTTGCCAACCCCAGCTGCGCTTTGTGGCAGCACAGGTTTTGGCAGGAGGCTTTTGGAAGCAGGTCCCAGCCCCAGAGCCAGAGTACAGGAGATGCTGCAGGACCCCATTTCTGTGGGAGAGGAAGTGCAACCAGGCTGCAAGTGGGATTTTGGGCTTCCAGGAGCTGCCTTTTGGGACACATCAGGAAGCTGCACTGTTTATTTGTCAAGTGAGCATGGACCTGCACCTGTCTTCAGTGGCTGCTTTGATATCTGAGATCTTGTAAGCCATTGTGTTTTCATCTATAGATTTAAATCTAAATGTTTTTTCTGAGGTGCAGATAGCATCATGAGCTCAAATGGGAGGCCAGCTCCTGAAAGTTGCCAAGGATTTTCTAATCTTCGTTGGAATTTTATTTGTCTTGAATTCATTTTGAAACTCACTTATTCCTGGTAGAATTTATTTTTTACTCATTAGCATATATTAGAATTGGAAAGAACTATTTCTTTTAACCTTATTAATATAAACATATAAAGAGTCTGCCTAGAAAGGCACGTAGGAAATGAGTATATGAAGAGTTAACACACTTAACAATCTCTTGGGTTGTCAGAATAATTAATGCTTCCAATAAACATGCTAAYTAGTTGACATGGAGAATAATCTTCCTGTGTACATGTCGGACTTTTTCATATTATCCTGAACGCAAACACCACCTTATCATATCCTTACCTTTGAGCACTACCTCTACATCATTTCCTGGGTTTAGACACTTGTTATTGACTATACAAAGAGCAGCAAAAAGACTTAATAAAATCTGACAGTAGGCAGCTTTTCCTGCCTGGAAAGATTAAGTGCTTAGCACTTTGCATTTCAATTACCTAAAACTAATGGAAAAAATATTTTACATTTTAGCCCCTTATTTGGCAAATTGCTTGTAGGAAAAAATATTTCTGATCTACAATTACGTTATTCTTTTAAAACTGGTTGAAAAGTGGATTAATCTATTGGCTGCAATATATAACACTGCTTTTTTAATTAAGCAGATATTATGCAAATTTTAATCAATACTATTGTGTGTCTTCTCTTTGCTAATTTGGCCACTGCCAGAATTTTAGCTCTTTCCTCATTTAAAAGTATATTTTAGAATGGCTTATATAAATTGTTTCCTATAAGTCATGACTATTCTAATATTCATAAATTAGCTAAAATACTTTCTTATGCTTACCAAGGCCCATAAATGAATGTAATCAGTAGGGATTTTTCTATTTGAATGGTCATTATATGGAATAAAACACCAACTTGAATTCCAGTTCTTCATTTGTTCTGTTTGAACTCGAGAGTTTTTCATGTAGGCTATTTAAAGCAGCGTACACAAACAACTTGAATCACACTGTTTACTGAATACTCTCTACATAAATTATAATTATATCCTTCTTTTTCAGTATTGCATATTTCAGTTTAACAAGTGCAACAAATCTCTTGGCTTATGGATAAAGGACTTGCCAATTTCAATATTTGAAGTGTTCTCTCGCAGRGCAATCATGTATTTCCCTGCAGGTACATCTTGGTTTAAATATTGTTAGTAAGAGTAAAAAGATCATTTTCAATCATGAAGGGAATGATGCAGAACATGGCTGGAAATGATATATAAAGTATAGCATAATTTTAAGGGTAAAGGCCTTGATGCTTCTGAGTTACTCAGTCAAATATTCCTCCAGTAGCTGTTGATGACATCTCTTGAGTGATATTGCCCTTTTAGCCTGGGCAGTTGCCAGCATTACCCTCATTTATCCTCCTCCTTTGGGACTAGGAATGATATTAGGGGTGAAGTATTCCTTTGGAACAGCCATATTTATTAACAGATTGCATAAAATCCTGTTCCCTCTGAGTGCAGTGGAGGTGAGGTGCTTTTAGGGGTGCCTCAGCAGCAAGCCCTTCACTAGAAGGGACAAAATTCTGTCTGCTCCGTACTTGCTCTTGCTACTTTCTTTGGTTTTGTCATGTCTTTCCTGCAGAGCTCTGGTTATGTCACCAGTGCTGAGCAAAGGCTGCTTGTGGGAACACCCGACAGCTACCTAAAAAAACAGCTCAACAAAGATSTTGGGGTTTAAACTCATTTTTCTCGCCACAGTACAAGAAACAGAAATCTGAGGGAATCTGATAATTCTTGGAAGCATTTCTGTATCAGGCTGAAACTCTCCTTTATGTGAAAATGGTAGAGACAAACATCCAATCCAAAGTTTCTGTTATCTTTGTGATTATGGAGCTAAYGGAGGACGTGGGAAAAGGCTTAGGTAGCACAGGAGCACAAACCAGCTCCTTCTGCTCCTTGGTTTACAGATGCACATCCAGCTGCCAGGAATTCATGCTTTAAAGCAAGAGAAGAGTTTTCCTTTATAAATTCCTGACCAGCTCTGTTTTAATTTTTCTGAGAAAAATGCAGATGTAATTTTGTTGCAGATTTATTTTGGTTTCAAGCTAGTGATATGTGGTATAAATAATGGCTGATATCTCCACATTGCTTCATGAAGTAGAAAAGTGACTCCATAAGATTTTATAAACTGCCTCGCAGGGATGTGAGCAGCAGTCTGTCAGATGACAAGGTGCATTGGCTCAGGAATAGCTCTGTGCCTGGGAAATGGGTGATGGATCATCCACTCACCAACTCCCTGAACTATCAGGGGATATATTTGACTTAATTTCAGTTAGGGAGCATGTAATTTCAATGTCCTGAAAAAAACCCCTAAAGTTCCAAGTGCGAGGTCCATCCCACATTTCCTCATGATGAATACAGGTTTGTTGAAATTACTAAGTGGACTTTTACTGTAACAAGAAGTCAGGAAATGTTTTGTACCATTGGATGAAAATTATGATGAGAAAATCAAAGAGACATTTTGTAAATGGGAAGGTTCTCATTTCTAATTTTTTTTTCCTGTTTAAAGTGGAGATATACACTTAAAGCTATTTATTTGTTGATGGTGATGCAAGCATTTTACATGAGCTGAACCTTTCTCTACCTCTTCTACTTTACTGAAGTCTAACACAAAATACAGGTTTTCAACCCTAAGATTTTAATCAGACAGGCAAAGATATTTAATTAATATTCAGTAGATAAGCTACTCTTCAACGGAAAGAGCTGATTGAAAATTTGTTTGGCAGGGTTTGCTATACATTTCCCACCAACAAAAATGCATTTATTTCAGATTCTATATAGTAATCAACAGTTAGCAATCTGCAGCATGGAAAAGATAATAGAGTAGTTTGAGATTGCTGTTTCTGACAAGATTCTATTCTCCTATCATTTTTAAACGCCTCTACTGAGGTAAGGGATGGTAAAAGGGGAAAAAGGGGAGTTCCTTAAGCAGAAGAGCTGTGGGCAGAAGTCAACTCATAATCTCCAGTATTTCATAAAATGTGCTTATTACTGACCAAAAAAATTGGGCAGAGAGTATTATGGAAGTGAATTATGGCTGCTGTCTCCCTCTTGTCATGGCAACACAGAAGCATCACCTCTGAGACCACAGCCTTGAAGCAAATAGATAGTTTCAATTATCTAATTTTTGCAATGAATGAGACCTGTTTATTGGAAATCTATACGTGGTTGGCAATGGCAAATTGTAACTGTGCATATATCCAGTGCAGTGCTGGTTAATTTACAGCCTCCCCTGAACTATAAAGCAGCAATGTTATTTCTAGAAATGAACRTAGGCAGTATAAGTAGCCGTGGCAGAATAAGCAAACTTTGTCTTTCTTCTTAATGGCTTTAAATGGTTTGCATTTATATTTATTTACAAGTGAGCCATGGCTGGAGATCCTCATCGAGGGGTCAGGACCTTTTATGCCACAGTGAATAACTGAAGATAATTACTGTTTTGCTGAAAGATTGGACAAAGTTTCTAACAAGATGCCRCATGTGAAAAACAAGGAAATAAGGGTCACATTTGCAGCAGTAACAGATTCATACATTACACAGACAAGCTGACAGCGGCTTGAGACAGCTTTACCAGGAATTGTTCTCCACAGTACAGTGATATTTTACCATTAAACAGCTCATTGTAAGCTTTGCATGTGGTTTTGCKCTATAGTCCCTAAGTTATGTACACAAAAAGGATGGCCAAAACCTTGTTCTTGGCCTCTATTTGACAGAGAGGCTTTTATGCAGTGAAATATCTTACTGAAGTTAGTGAGGAAGTGCTGCCCCTTGGTCAGAGAGCCAGTATGACACGAGGTGTCTTGTCACYTGCAAAGCACATTTTGACCATAACCTCAATCCTGCTGCTAGGGGAAATCTCTAGGATAAGCAAAGCCGCTGATAACTTGAAGGTTAGGGTAAGGGCACTTTCTGAAAAGACACTGGAGAATGAGGAGCATCCAGAAAGGCTCATTCCTTTGTGTCCTGCGTTCCTGTCCT
Organism: Cardinalis cardinalis; assembly: GCA_014549065.1. Lineage (NCBI taxonomy): Eukaryota > Metazoa > Chordata > Aves > Passeriformes > Cardinalidae > Cardinalis > Cardinalis cardinalis. Next base: position 4,505,110 of record JACDOX010000036.1, read on the forward strand.
GGGTATCAATAGCTCCATGTCCAGTTAAATTGTTGCACTGTTGTACAGACAGGAACGTGGCTAACAAAGACACACAGATAGGTGTGAGACRCCATCTGATAAATGGAATTCTAGTCTACAGGGGCTTATACAAGCTACAAGCTACTGCTTCTGCTGACAGGAATGGGGACCATGCTGGGCATCAACCACAGGAGGGGTGAATCTGCAAACATTTTGCAATTCTTTTTGCTTTCCAGTGGTGTAACTCCCTCCTCATGTGAATTCAGCTTTAACTGTTTGATTTTTACTGATGTGTTGAAATTCTTGAAAGACAGTTTATAATCCGTGTCTCATTGGCAAGAGAATTCAAGTGTTGTTACATTTTCTTTCTGTGAAGACATTGAATAGGAGACCATAAACCAAGCAGGTGTGGTGTAAGCACTGTTTCCCTTCATTACTCCTAGGAAGGCATCTTTCAGATWAGGAATCAATTAAAGAAATTAGCCTATTCCTTGGAACCGAGCTCAGGGAGACATGCAGTGTCTCCTGGCCAGCAGCACAGACAGGTGAAAGATAAGCCTTAATGTACTGTGGTCTGACAAATGCTCAGGGTCTGGCTTTCTGCCTGCAGAAACAAACCATTAGCTAGCAAGAACGAGCAAGTTTTGGAACTGTAGCTGGATCTTGTGTATCCCTGTAAACCTAGGGAAATAAAAAATCTTAGGCAAAAGGCATTTTCTTATTTTCAGAGTAGTTCTTCTCTTTTATGGGAGATCTTGCCAATATAAGTGTGGAAATCTTCCAGCATGAGATTGGAATATTTTACTAGCATGGCTGACAGTGCATCCCTGAGTGCATCTTGTGGATTTATTTACCCTTTGGTCTATAAATGAACATCAAATGGGAATGGTACTCTTGTAGCAGACTGTAGCACCACCTCTTGAGAAGCTGTCATTAAAGCCCGCCAAGGAGCCTATTTGAGCTCTGGCAAAAAATGCAAAGGCAGTCAAAATCTTTGAGAAAACATTAGAAAGGCAGATGATTAAAACTCCGGCCAAGGTAATAAAACTAGTGTAGGACCTACAAGAATGAGGAAAAGCTTTGCAGAGCCTGCACAGCTACCTGCGTATTTGGGAGTGGCACAGTGACACAGTGAGCCCAAACCWGCTACACATGAATTGTCACCAACATTTCTGGCTCTCTTTACAGCACAGCTCAAAGATGACTTCTGACTTTGGTGGGGCCTTTTCTTCCTGCCATCTGCACAACTTAGATATGGTAAATGCATKACTAAAGCAAGTAATCCCAGGCAATGTGCTCTGGGTTGATCCTGCTTGAGCATGGAGGTTGGACCAGATGATTCACTTTGGTCCCTCCAACCTGACCATTCTGTGGTTCTGTCGCTCTCTGAAATCAAAACCGAGACAGAGGTTACATGTGGGCTCTTCTGGTGCACTAGTGGCACAAGGCAATTAGAAAAACTARGATTGCATATTTTGTTGGACAATTAAAAATGGGACCCTAGAAATGGCATTTGATCTCCAGTTTCAGTTATGGCACTCCATGTGTTTGACTTCAGAACTATTGATCTAAAACTGATCTCTATTTTTCAACGGCAGAAAATGACTATTAGAGAGCCATGAAGCAAGTCATGACTGCTGTTGGCCAACATGCTACTCTGGAAAGAGGACCTGCCTGCATCTATGCTAAGRTAAGAAGTTTCTTATTGATAACTTCTGCCAAGATAATCAGTCTTTCAATAAAATGGCAGCCTAACATCCAGATCAATAACTGGGTCCCTCTCTGGCAGATAGAACAGAATCAAACTTTTGCTAATATTTTGTTTACAGATATAGAAAATGTCAATTAAAAAATCACATCTGCATGGCTTTTACTGAATAATGATCAAAGAAGATCTAGTTTATTAACCAGGGAAATGGGCTTGAAGAGAAAGAGAAATGTAAATGTTGTGTTCAAGGCAACAGAAGGCTCAGAAGTGAACCAGTCAGCAACAAGAGAATATCCCTCCTTTACTGGGAGCMCTGGTGCACAAGCCATTCCTGCTGYATTTCCCTGGCTCCTGCTGCCTGCCCAGAGTGAGGGTGTGATGGCACATGGGTCCTGTCTGTACGAACACACAACACCCCTTGTATAGCACTCAGCACCTCTTGTGGGCTTGGAGATAGGACACTGTGTTCTCCCCTTGTGCCTGCAGTGTAGAAGAGAAGAGCTGCTGGGAATTWTTTCTGAGTGGAAAATATGGGGAAATCCTTCTGTTCAAAAACAGCATGTCCATGAAAATGACCTCAAAAGGACATAATAATGAATGTATTTTCACTAAGGATAAGATTTAATGGAATAGTTGAGCTGGAAACTGCAATATTTGAATCTGGTATTTCTAACTTTGCCTTCTTTTTGCCTTATACAGGCCACAAGATTTATTAAAATTTTATGTAATTACAGCTTTGACCTGTAAAATCTGCATGGAGGATTTTAACGTCAAGGATGGCACAGCCTTGAGATACAAACTTTAAAGGAGGCTGTGAATTTTATCCTCAGTTATAAATCTTCACGGGATTGATACTTGATGGAAGAGAGCAGTCTGCCACAGCACAGGGTGAGATTTGTCACTCTTACTCAAATTTAGTGAGTACATTGCATTCCAAGTCTGCTCACTGAAATTAGAGAGATGATGAAACATGGTCCTTTCCAAAAAGCATCCCAGAAAGGTGCATAAATAAGTACTAGAACCCACTGGAAAATAGATGGGTGTAGGTAATGCTWAAAGGTATATTTTGTGTCCTGCCAAAAAAACAGATACCTTAAGATAATATGAGGGAAGATTTTCCCATGCTATTATGCATTTAATTTCATTTTTATGGTACAGGTTTTCATACTGTACATGATAACTGAATGCAGCACCTGGATTAAAAACATTTATGTCTTGTTTCCTATGGAAGGAAATCAATCCTCTCCATTCCTTGATGCATTTCCTATRGAAGAAAATCAATTTAATGTATTTTCTTTTATGCAAGTTGGTTAGTGACTGTAGGAGGGGGAAAATGATAAGCTTTACGTGAGTGTAATGAAAGAAAGTTCTTTTGGCTGGCAATTAAAATAATTAAATTTAGAATGAACACAATTATGCTTTCAAGAAGATCCAGGAATGCAGTTTCTATGAGGTTTTGAAATGGACTTTGTCGTGAGCGGGGACAGTCATGTGTCAGCCACCAGAATTAATTCAAGGAGACTGCAAGGAAATGAGTTCTAGTGAAATCTGAATTTGATAGGTGCCCAAATGCCAGTTCAGCCTCCTGAGAATGTTCCTCTGCTTCTCACTAAGGGATGAGAATAAAACCAGCCTCACAGAAAAACATGCAGAAAACCTTTATATATATATATATATATAAAGATGCTCTTGTCCCTGCTGTGTGATTGCCTTGTTTTTATTTTTCCCCAAAGAATTGATGATTGAAAACAGGGAGATAACTCATTGTGGTTCGGTTCAAGGCAAGAAGAGGGGATCATGCAGCAATGAAAAAATGTATTACAAAATAAAAATAGCCTGATCAAAGTTATCTTGATCTCTGATGGAAACAGAAACTCTGCACCATGTTGAAGGAAATGAAATATGGAAATTCAAGCTCCCCAATTTCAGCCTCAGCCTCCCACTGTCACCCTGTGCTGGCGAGTGTCCAGCTCTGGGCGTGTGCATGGAGCCRAGGAGAGGCAGGAGGGCCCTCCCTGGGGCACATGGGGCAGGGGAAAGGCTCAGAAGTGATACTTTAATGGATGGGGAACAGCAAAGAGAAATCCCTGCCCCTGGTGATCTAATAAACCCATGGCAGGAGCCAGAGACAGACAGGATTTCCATGAACAACCATTTCTTTCATTAGAAACTGTTCTGAAACACAAACTTTCTGTTGAGAAACTGCATTTCTTCAGGAGAAGCTTCCCTGGACAAATTTTAGTATTCTGAAACAACTGAACAATAAACATCTTGTAAAAAAGCCCCAAAATGGGCTTTACTAGTATATTCCTCCAAGGCAAAACCAGGCACACTCTCTTTGTCAGTGGTATTTTCAATGATTTTTCAGGCATTCTCAGACATGTTGCTGCTTTTGCCACTGGTAATTATTCAGTCTTAAACAGCAAACTCTTATTTGTGTAATGAGGTAATATTCTTTAAAGTAGTTCTCATAAAATTGCACYAAACTTTCCTAGGATTTAATATCTTTTGATTTCTTTGTTGCAAATCTGCTGAGCTTAGGAGTAAACATTTTAAACATTTTTCTCTGCAAATCCACAAATCAAGATGCATTCTGCCTGACAGCCCCTCATTTGTAAAGATGTTGTCAGTCAGATCTTGTCTTCAGCAACATCTTTCTTATAAAGCTGTCATTTTGGGGAGCTCTCAGTCAAGAGGAGAAGAGGCATTAGAAATCAGAGCTTGGGATCTGCGTGTAATATATGGAGGGGGATAAAATGCTCTGCACACACGACTGGGGCATGTTAGCACCTCCTGCTAAGATAGGGCAGAGTCAGAGTTTTCCCGTTGCTTTCTGAATCTGCTTTCCTTCCTGCTGCCTCCCACAAGGGGTGGGCTGATGGATCCAGCCTTGGGTGGGCAGGAGGGTGCCCAGAGAGGTCTCACTTCAGGACAGGTCATGTTCCCCAGCATGTCTCCTGGAGAAAGCCTCTCCCAGGACCATGCCCTGTAAGTGCTGCTGCTGCTCCTCAGGGTGAAGCCTCCATGCCCTCCTGTGCTGTGCTTCCCCAGGAGCTGGAGCTGTGCTGGCTCTACGTGCCTGCTGCTGGCTCTGGCTGTGCTGATGACACTCTGCCCTCGTCAGCTGAAACCTAAAACACCGCCGTGACCCCGGGCAGGACGGCTCAGCGGGCTCCAGCTTGGAGTTCACAGGAGAAAATAGCACTTGCAGTTCTTTTTTATACTTCCAGGCAGTAGTTAGCCAGGAAACCTCTGCCTTCTGGGTCCATCCATCCTCTCAGCTGGAAAAAAAAAGAAAGCCTGATGTTTCTGTTTAAAGAAGAAGCTCTGAACCAGCTTCAGAGTGGAGGTCAGGCAGCTCACGAGGAGCATTACCAGGTGTGATGTCCTGGGCTGCCTTTGGGTGCTGCTTTGGGCAGCATCTGTAGTGTCCCACCACGGTGAGACCCAGGTACAGCCCTGGGATGGGGGAGTCCCCTTCCCATGGTCAGTAGCTGGAGTTAAACCTGGTGACTCAATGACCTCTTTCCTCCCTGCCAAGTGAGAGTATGGACTCAGGTAAAGCCCACCTGTGACTTGATTTATGAAAGAAAAGGTGCTAGAAGAGACAGCAAAAAAATGAGGATGTTGCATGATTTCTTTTATACTATTTCCCCTTGATGTTTGCACCTTCTGCAGAGAGCAGCAGGCAGGGTGCAAAGTCCCCCAGAGTTTTATGGAAAAGAGCAGGAAATGAGGGAAATACTGCAATATCCATGAAGGTAGTGGCAGAATTTTACTAGTTTCATTCWGTCTCAGACCATAGGAACTTTTTTCAGTACTCAGACACTTTATTCAAGTAATTACACTAGAGCAGATTTTGCCCTCAGCGTTTCCACTGTGAAATCTTAATTTATCTGGGACTAATGTTTTACATGGTGTATAGAAAATAATTTCAACTTTTCTCCAACTAAAAGGAAAAAGGAGCTGGCATTAAATAAATGTCTTGGGTCATATGGAAACTTTGGCTTATGTCAAGGTTACTGTTTCTCTAGAGTGATAATAGAAATTAAATAACCTAAAGAATTTGTATTTTGGGAAATAACTCACTCACACCTAACTTATTATTATTAATGACATAKTTCAGATCATTGATTTTACATCCTGTATGGTTTAGCTAATGATTACAGAAAGATTGTATATTAATGACATCAATTATCACAAATGATAGTCTTTATGAATTGTTATGAATATCAAGTGACACTTAGGATATGAACAACAATAGCATGTGATGTGGGAAGTTATGTGAAGCAATTAAGGTCATGAAAACTTCGCTCAGTACCTCTTTTAAAAAAAAGTTCAATTATAATGGTCAATTCTCAGCAGACAAAAAAAAATCCTTCATCTAGTTTCCTTCTGGGCATTTAGTAATGGAGCTCCCACATGCTGTGTAACATTTTATCACGTCATTTCTAGTGAAAACAATTTATACCGGCAGCACTAATTGAGTGGAAGTTTTCAGACATTATTTTTGAAGGAATAAATACCCTGAGTTTTGCATTCAACCACATTCTTTGTTATCAAATTCCACACTTGTAATGGGAATTTTTAAAAGCCTATTTTTACTCATTTTTTAAAGGAAAAGACAAAAACCAAGGGAATAAGGAATGAGAGAGTGTGTGATGCTTCACTGTTGTGCCATGTGGTGGGTTTTGGTTGTGTTTGGCCCTGACCCTCTGGCTTTGCCAACCTTATACAAGTTATTCATGCTGGAACAGCCCACTGTACTTCACAGCAGAGGCAGAGTGACAATTAGTGCTTGTCAATTATTATCCCATAATAAGCATTTGTGGAGAGCTCACAGCCTGTCCAGTCTCCCACCTCCATGTCCTCGGCCTAGGGAGCTGCCTGTGGCAGTGGGGACAGCCCAAGGTGAGGCTGCCTGGAGGTTCAGTGACTCCCTGCCCTCCGTGTTGGGCACTGCTGAGGTTTGGGCTGGGGGAGRGCACCTTCGGGGGACACTGAGCTGGGCAAAAGGCTGGGGAGAGCCACCACCTSTGGGAGGATGCTGCTCCTTTGGTGACCAAGATCCCTGAATTA